>JZKD02S0384708.1:127950-147034 GCA_000966675.3 Picea glauca
TACCTTCGTTTCTTTGTCTCTGATAAACAAACACAATGGTTCAAATGGTTACCCTTGGTAGAATGGTGGTATAACACTTCCTTTCATACTGCAATAAAAATGACACCATTTATGGTACTTTATGAATACCACCCTCCTTCCATCACTTCTTCTCTAAAATAAATATCTAAGGTTCAAGCAGTGGAAGATCACATCGAGAATCAACAATAAGTTCTCCAAATTTTAAAGGACAACCTGACCATGGAACAAAATCGCATGAAACAACAAGTAGATCAACATCGTAGTGAAAGAAGTTTTGAAGTAGGGGATTGGGTGTTTTTAAGACTACAACCATACAAACAGATGTCCCTCAAGCAAGCCAGGAAGGATAGTAAATTATCACCAAAGTACTATGGCCCTTATAAGGTTTTGAAAAATATTGGTACTATGGCATACAAATTGGAGCTTCCTGCATCTTCACAAGTACACCCAATTTTTCATGTTCCATGATTAAATAAGGTTATAGGTGATAATATCCTAGTTCAAACTATATTTCCAGAACTTGACGAGGAAGGAAAAATCATATTGGAGCCTGAAGCCATCACTGACACAAGAATTCTCCAGCGAAGGAATAGATCCATTTCAGAGTATCTCATTAAATGGAGAAAACTATCAGCTAAAGATTCCACTTGGGAATATGAGTCTTTTATACAGAAGCATCCAGAGTTACTCAAGCATTGCGGAAAAAACTTGTCTCAAGGGGAGGGGCATGTTAAGCCCTAATATTGGATCATTACCCCTTAATTGGAGCATATTATATTAGTAATGTTATTTTATTTGTGTCGGCTTTAGGCCATTAGTTGTAATTATGCCTCCTAGTCTCCTATATATACCAAGGAGAAATTTTCATTTTGAATCATCTTGTACTTGAGCATTTAAGTGGGGTAAAAGGAGGTTGCCCCCTCGAAGAGGCTTATTATCTGAAATTATCTCTTTTTCAAGGTGTTGAGTACTTTTTCTGAGGTTTTTATATGCTATATTGATATTTGGTTCATAACAGTCATCGAACAAGAGCTTGAGAACCATAATTGAAAAGGTGTTGATTGAAAATAAGAAAGAATGGCATGTACATTTGAAATATGCTTTATGGGCTAAGAGAATAGGCACAAAAAGATCCATTGGAATGTCCCCATTTCAGATGGTATATGGTACTGATGTTGTTTTACCCATAAATCTTGCACTTCCTGTAATGAAACTCTAGAAAGACTCAAAATAAGAGCCAAATGACATCACCAAAAGAATAAATCAAATTATTGAAGTTCAACAAAAGAGGGATGAAGTGGATGGAAAACTACAGAAGTATCAGGATAACATGAAAGCCATGTTTCAACAGAAAGTTAAAGATAGGGAATGTCTCCCTAGTGATTTGGTTTTAAAATGGGAATCCATGAAAGAAGATGAGGGGAAGCACGGTAAGTTTGACCAGATCTAATGTGGACCATATAAAATTTCAGCCTCTGAAGGAAATAATGCATTTTTGTTGGAAAATATTGACGTAAAGATTCTTAACGCCCCTATCAATGGGAGTTACCTCAAGCATTTCATGAAGTAATACAGTTCCAAACTATCATTGTACATACCGATTTGGTTTTCACTTTTTGTTATAGTTTTTGTCCTTTTGGTAAGTTTTTATTTTCATTGTAAATAGAAACATGTCTGTTTATTTCATTTTAATATATATATATATATATATATATATATATATATATATATATATATATATATATATATATATATATATATGTATGAAACAAGTAGGTTTCCACTCAGCAAAGAGTTCCTGACATCTTTCATGATTCATCTCATTGTAGGATACAGGCTCATAACCGAGAGACAATTTCTAGCAGGAATCAATACTCACATTGAATTTTCCTCGAAACATGTGATAAACTAATAGTTTGTTTGGTTGAAAATATAGAGAAAATACGAGGTATGAACTTTTGCCCTGGCGACCCAAGTTAAAATTTTCAAGAGGATATTAATGAATATGAATGATTATGACAGAAGTTTCATCTACATTAATATTTCCACCTGATTTACAGTCAGAGGGTTACAAAATTACAACATAATTCTCAAGTTTTCCCTCTGGCTAAAAAATAAAAAAAATAAAATGATAAAAAAAACATAAAAAGAAGGTTTTTAAAAGAAGAAAGATAACAATAAAGAGAACTTTTCTTCCTGGTCTTGAAAGAGGAAAAAGAGCTTCACTTTAAATTTGGAAGCTTAAAAACAAATGTTCCACATGAGAATAATCGAAAATCTTGATGATATTCCTAATTTTAACTGAAATACAAAGTATGTTTGGACTAATCCTAACTCCTCTAAACTTTTTACCAGATTTAAAATGATTGATTTCACTCAAGGAAAGTCCCTGGAAAATAAAATTCCCCATGAAAACTTCCTAGTAATCAAAGGTGTTTTGAAAGTCAGAAGAGGATTATTTCAGGGCAATCAAAGTGAGTTAACAGACCTGTACTGCTAAAACATAAATAAATATCATTCCTGGTATATTTTATTATATACAAATTGATTTCCCTCACTTCATGTTTCAAAATATAAGACAGATGGTGAAAGGAAATTCATAAAATGATTGCCCCCATCTAGTCCAAATAGGGATGATGAAAGGAAATTGATTAAATGATTGCCCTCATCTCAGCATTTAAATGAAAAGTTATTAATTGAAGTGGTGAAAGGAAATTCGATATGGGAATTAGATAACTTCACTAGGGTATTGAACATGATTGTTGGAAGTGAAGTAATATCTATGATATCTATAAGGTTGTTATACATGTATTATAATGTACCTTGGCAACTAGTTCTTTCTCAAGCTAGATCTACATTCTAAGCTAATGCGAGACTCCCTGTTTAAAACATTAAAATCACTTTTCCTTGATGTGAATAAAATTGAACAAAGTCTGATAGATTGGTTAAGGTTGTTTTGATTATCTCAAGAAATTATAAAATTAGTTTTAAGAAAAGGAAGCAATTTAAGCCTGATTTCAAGATTGATGAATGATTAAGTTTTGAAAGTTTTCAGAGATATGGATGAAGTCCCAATTCCTTTTGTGTGTCTTCTTTCATAATGTGTTTCACAGAGCTGCAATAATGACTCCATTTACCCAATAAAGGCACTCGGTCTACTGTTCTTCTCATCCCACAAGGAAACGAGATCCCTAGATGAAGCCTATGTTGAAACATATATATATTTTTCTAAAACTTTAGACTTAAAAAGTTTCATCTTGTTTAAATAAGGATAAATGTGCACTTGGATACTACCATTGATAAAGTCTTCTGATTAATCCAATGGTCTAAAATATTTTCAAGTTATGGAGCCTCCCATTCGTTAAAAAGCTAAATCACTAAAGACATCTTTCAAAGTATATGGTTTCACGGTTTCACAATACTAATAGTTAGACATATAAAGAAGCTGAAAGTTCTGATATATGAAGTCACGAAAGTATCTTAAGTTAAATCAGGTTAATTAAATAATTAAAATATGATTAACGATAATTAATCTTATCGCAACTTCACGTTTCAGGAATCCTGCCTCAAATGATAGCTTAAACTCCCGACATCCGAAATCGCAAAATCATTAATTAATTGCGATTATTTACAAAAGTTAAACATGATTAAGATTAATTAATCAATCGTGATTTTGCGGTTCCGGGTTATATCTTGGACAGAAGTAGGATAACATGGGACTTGAAAGCCCGAAGTGGATCAAGGTTAAACATAATTAATTAGTCATATAAACCTGATTTATTATTATAATAAAACATTTTATTTTACCATTGAGTTTATGTTGATTTGCGATACGGGTGATTTCAAATTAGATTTATACTTTTCTGATCATGAAAATTGACCATTAATATTATTAAATGACTATCATGGGGAAATGATTTCAAATAAGATCCTTCTTTAATTCCCAAATATTTTTATTAAAAGAATTAAATGTATTGTCAATGAAGTTATATGCAAGTCGAGGCATTTAAGGGAAGAAAGATTTTTTCATTTTCAATTACATTCTCATTTTGGTAGAACTTGCTTAGCGAGATACTCAGTCCTATGCGTTTTCTGTGACAAATAACAATTTTTTTGAGAACTACTATCATGCTTACATGAAAAGAAGCTAAAGCAACTGGTGGAAGTTCAGGCCAGAACTCAGAGTTTTTCTCCGACACCTCTCCCAGAAGTATAAACACAGTTAAAACCTGGACGCATGTATTCAACACCCTATAGTACGAACTGGTAAACTACCCTAATGATTCAAGTGACAATGAAAAGGAAGACTTATCCACCAAATACAAGACTGTTGCTCAGGCAGAGATACATAAGGTAGAAACAAGGTCGAGGATTTTACCCTACAATGACATGATTGGATGGGCAGTGAATCATATGGATGTCCCAACTAGAACTATATTCAATTCTCAGAAGGTAGTTCTTGGGTAATTTCAGTTGGAACACATACATGTGATGTATAAACTGTCTTCAACACCAAACTTCATTTATAATGCTAGTTTTCTAGTGAATTTTAACAAGAAGGAGTGGGATAAATATGGAAAGAGTCTTTCTGACTTGATCAAGGACTGGTGCTCATGCCCCAAAAAGTTCAGAGCTGATTCTCATGGTATATACTCAATCTCATCGCTAGAACTGCATTTCATGTATATAGCCATGATGATGTGTAGACTCTATGTAAAAGAGAACACAACCCATTTCTTTCTACCATGGGTACCCATTATACACACAGTGGCGGAAGGGTATTATTTCAACTAGGCCAAGATATTGTCAGATAGTCTGGCTAGTGAAATTACAAAATACCAGACAAATAAAGCCAAGGGGAAATCAGATTCATTATTTATGTCAGGTTACATTATGGACACCATCTATTTCATGATGCATTTCCCACTGATGGGATGGATTTGGACTCCATATAATGTAGAACCAATTCATATTTATCATTCAAAACTCTGGGAAGACATGGAGAAGGATTTCTTTCATGAAATCTGTAATTGGGTAGCGGTGCCAATGCACATTGCTATTTTTGGTCACCCACCTCCTAGAATTTTAGACACAGTTGTGGCTAACCTGGATAAAGTGGCATATCGGTACATTGAGGAACACTTCTCTTATATCAGATTTTTCAGTTGTTCAATTCCCCCATATGCTTTACCACAATTTTTACCAGACCGACTGGTGTGCCGTGAGATCACATGAAAAACTCTACTCAACAGGATTAGAAAAGAGCTCAAAGTAGTGCAAAAAAAGGTATGGCCATATTTTCCCTTACATATTGGTGAATTTTATTTATTGGATATCAGCCACTCCAAAGTGGAGGCTACGGCCTTAGAAGAAATAAAGTGGGTTAATATTGAATTCAAGAAGCACTACCCGTGGAATTTCATGGGTAACCATATGCCCTATTGCAATCTTAACAAGTATGAACATGAATAATCCCCTCAGGATGAATTGTTTTGAGTGGTGAGATTTTACCAAGAAGTTCTGATGTGAGTTCGAGCTCTATCACCTAATAAAATGATTGATTTTTACAACTTCCAAAAGCACCGAAGAAGTGGTCTTCTGAAAGCATTACAAGGGGAAAACTCAATGTCTTCAGCTACACAACAAACAGAGACCCATAATCCAAAAGCCGTAAGCACTAGCAAACAAGAAGCCCCAGAAAACTTAGAGAAATACAAAGTATCGAATCAGAAAGAGGATATCCCAGAGACAAAGGTATATGATAACTAGGAAAAAGATCAAGGAGAGACATTAATAAATAAAGGAGAATATAGGCCACTATTTTCATCAGATAAATCAACTACAGATGGAACCAAAAAACAGTTATCCATAGAAATCAACAACCCCATTCAGGTTGTCATGCCATTACAGTTTACCAGAGGAAACCTCAATGTAGAGGTAATACTCATAGGAGATCTCACGCCTATCCCCATTGAAGATATACCTCCTTCCGATTTATTTTTCAGTAAGAAAAGGAAAGATGTGGTGAAGAAATAAATGCACCAAAAAGAAGGTGCAACTGTCAAAAATCATAGAGTACTATTGGATGGAAAAAATTTGGAAGAATAAGACTTTTCTATAGAGGTAGCAGGCTCTTTGGGATCTTTTTCAACAACTAACCTATTCTCAGTTGATAATATGAAAGAAAAATTGAAGAAGAAGAATAAGATGATAAGACAATTGCAAAATCAAATAAGGACTACAGAAAACAATGTCAGAGATGAAGTCAATAAGGGCCTAGAACATGTTAGAGCTAGTGATAAACAAGAAATCCAAGGTCTCGACTTAGAAATAAGATATCTCGGTGATAGAGGTATCTGATAACCATGCCAAATATCAAATAGAGACATTAATAAATAGTGGAGAATATAGGTCATTGTCTTCATCAGATAAATCAGCTACAGATGGAACCCAAAAATAGTTATCCATAGAAATTGGCAGCCCCATTCAGGTTGTCACACAGAGTACTATTGGATGGAAAAAAATTGGAAGAATAATACTTTGCTACAGAGGTAGCATGATTTTTGGGAGATTTTTCAACAACTAACCTATTCTCAATTGATAATATGAAACAAAAAATGAAGTAAAAGAATCAGATGATAAGTCAGTTGCAAAATCAAATAAGGACTACATAAAATAATGTCAGGCATGAAGTTAATAAGGGGTTGGAATAAGAAAGAGATAGTGATAAACAAGAAATACAACTGCTCAAGTCTAGTCTTGATGAGATGAATAAGAATATGCAAGTGAACAAAAGTCAAACTATCCAACAAGATGAGTTGGCAAAACGATTACAAGACAAGGTCAGTTCCACTGAGAAAATGGTTGTGGATATAACAATGTTTCAAGCTCAAGCATTGGAGGTGTTAAAGAAACTAGAAATAGCACAATGCATCCTTTTGAATAAGGTAGAAATCATCCAAAATAATTTTCGGGAAGTAAACCAATCATTGGATAATATTGGTTTCATAGAAAGAGAGGCTACTGCAACCTGGACCACTTTTCAAGTTGTGACAGTTGCTAGAGAATAAATATCTGTAACTCCCAGATTGATTGTTGCAAAGAAGGCCAGAGGTGATATAATATTAAAGACCTGGGAGGCCAATATAGATGAGAGTAAAAGAATGTCCAAGGAAATAAAAGAGGATTGTGAAGAGGTTTTTCATTTTCTTAATAAAGAATCACTAGGCCTTGGAAATGATGATTGCTCTGAAATACTAGGACAAATCGACCTTGTAAAGAATCAACTTGACATCAAGGAAATATTAGAGGAAACTTAGGTTGAAATTTCATAGCTAAAGCAGTTTGACATCGCTCAAATAGATAGATGGTTGGTAAAGACAAATTTATAGTTACAGTAAATGAGTTATGAGGATAAAAGGATAGAAGATAGGTTTCCACAATTACAAAAGAAGTTGTATCTTTTTGAGGCAAAATATGTGACAGAACCTTCTAGACTATTAGTACAATTTCTAAGCAGGTGTGTCAAATGCCTTGAGCAAGGTAAAGGGAGTACCTCAAAATAATCAATGAAGTAACATATGCATATAAGTTTTTTCCGATATGAGATAGAGAAGAACTAAGTGAAACGGTTCAATTTTTCATTTTGTAACTGTTATTATCTAGGAATAACGAGAATTCCAACTGCCTAGGGTTGAGAACCTCTTGTATAAATATATTTTCAAAATACTAAAGAAAGGTTGATTCTTGTTGTATGTTATTGAGAAGACTCTCCTTATCGAAGATTAATACAAGTGCAGACCAGAGATTCCACATTTTATTCAGTTTGAGTTATGTGTTCATCTTTCTTTCCATATCTCAGAATATTTTTATATATATTTCCTTGATGAATGCTTGATCGCAACTTACTACAACATCGACTGTGGTTACATTTCATTTAGTAATTTTATAGCGCACAAATTTTCCTATGTTTTACTGTTAGTAAATAAAAGACCTGTGAGTTAATTGGATTTCTACATTTTATGCTTCATTTAAGGTTATATCATCTATTTTATTCTTCTTTAGTAAAGTAAGATTCTTCTGTAATAGATGCCTTTCTTTGTATAACAAATTTATGTTTTTCTCTCATTACACCCAATGATTTTAATTTTAACTCAAACACTAAAGATGGCCTCTGATATGTTATACTATTAATTTATTTAAGGGACCTTTTCTCATATAACTGAGGTAGAAAAAGAAATATTAAAACTTTCCTTATTTCTTGATGCCTTGACATTATACTTTGAGCCTTAAGTATAAACTCAGGAACAATAGTTTCTACGCTCTTTAGTGTGATTCATTTACCTCACAATGGAAGCATTGTCACTATTGATCAACTTTCATTTGATAATCACCATCCTAGTTCAAATTCAACCTAGTGTTGTCCTTTCTATGTTCCTAGTGTTCAAGTAGACTCTTCTACACCATTGGTGAATTATGTGGTGTCTTATCATCCGTGTTGAATTTCTCCTGAGATGGGATTTTTACAATTGTGTTTTCCTTCTTGAGACAAGATCTCAACAATTGATTAGGTGTTTTATCCACTAGGGGAATGAGAGCCCTTTCTCCCCCCTATTGACTTGAGTAATTTGTAAATTCCTCTTGAGTCTCATATTAATTTTTGTGATACCTCCATCCTTGGTATTTATGTGTTGTCAAGGCTCGGGTTCATGGATGTTTAGTTTCCTTCAGATGAGGCCATCCTTGAAGCTATGATTATGGATCCTCAAACTCTTCCTAAATTGGAATCTTTAATGGTTGGTTACCAATGCAACCCTTGGATTGAGCCTAGTAATGGGATCTACCTAGATAACTACTATGCATAAGCCACAAGGATGTTTGGTACTATGCACATATTGTACTTTTAGGGTTTCTTGTTTTCAAGTTCCATATCCCATAATACTTTTTTTTATCATAGGTTTTTGTATTAGGCTTATTAAATTATGTGTAAGTGATCCAGGTGGATATTGGTGGCCACCCACCTATTCCAACTGGATCAAAACAATTCTTTAGAAATTTACTATTTTTAGTAGTTTTTCGGGTCCTAAACTTTTGGGGCCATTTTGAGGGCCTAAACAATGCTATTTCACGAGCAAGAACCTCAATGATCACCTGAGGCATTATTTATCTAGTGAAATGAATCTCCTCGTAAATACCTTTCCAATGAGTTATTGTCCATCCCAAATGGAGATTGTATGCCAAGTTACACCCTCGAGAAGTTGATACACCAAACTACCCAAAATGGGGTCCACAAACATGTTGGATTTTCATCTTTTGGGGTTAGGGTTTTGGATTTTATTTATGTTAAAAAGGACTTTAGAGCCTCATTGTAATGATCATATTCTTGCAAATGAGTGTAGCCGTCACATATCTTCTCATAGATAAGATTCCATCATTATAGCGAGTCTTTCACTCTATATTTCTACAGTTTTGTACATTTCTCTCATTAATAGAAATTGTGTATTACTGTATCTCTATGTTTATGGTTATATCTCTGACATATATTTGTCTATTATCGATACATCTTTGTACATTTATTTATTATATCTCTTCTCTCATTTCGTCCCAAAAATAATCTATATTAGTGGTATCATAGCATGTTGCTCTTGATTGTTTTTCAGTGCATGTCACGGATGAGGTCCGAGTATATAAAGTTGGGTATCAAGATTTTCTATGTTGAGGATAATCTCTCTCACACACATAATAAACCCTCCATGGCAGAAGAAAATAAAAATGACAGAGCATAAGATTTTATTAATTTGTTTCTTGAGCAAGCTCTCATGCGACAGAGGGACAAAATGATGCAGAATTTTTCCTACATCCTTCAATGCATGTTGATAACATTAGATGCATATTCATCAAATGAAAAATTTAGAGACACATCTCCTTTCAATCTACATTTTAATTTTTATATTCCTATATTTGAAGGTCAAATAGATGTGGATGCCCTAGAAAAATGGTTAAATTTGCTAGAAGGTTATTTCTTTGTTCACAATTTTTCTGACATGGAAAATATCACCCTCACACTCCTTAAGTATCTCCCCCATATCAAACATTGGTGGGAAACTTATTGGGAGAAAATTTCCATGGAGGATTCTAGAATAAATGGGGCCAAGCCCACTTGGGATTGTTTTGTGGATGTGGTCAAGGAACAATATTACCCTATTGGTAACTACAACAACCAATACATGATATGGACCACACTGCAGAAAGAGATGGGCCAAAAAGTGTCTAAGTTCAAAAATAATTTCCATACCTTTCACACCAACATGGGTATCAAAGACTCCAAGCAACATCTGGTTATAAAATATAACAGGGCTCTTCATACGTACATACAAACTGAAATGGATTTTCTATACATCTCATCACTAGGAGCTTTCTATTGATATGCTGTCAAAATTGAGCAGAATATTAGGCACCAGAACAAACTGGAGTTCGGGTCTACAAATTCGCAACAACCAAAGTATGGTAAATATGGTCCTAATAACTAGCCTCTAGAAAACCAATCCAATCCATAAGAAAATAAGGGTAACAGAAGTACGAAGAAGGTCACTTGAAAGTGGTGTGATTTCCACAAAATCCCCTCGCACAACACTAATGAATGTCACTAAAAAACATCATTGGTGGTTGATTTCAAATAAAATGAGTCAAACCTTGATTTCATAAAATAATGGGAGAATAAAGATCATCAACCCAGACCCCAATGATATTGTTGCAACCACAAAAATTCAACTAGAAGAACCGACAAATCCTGAAGAGGGGAAGCACCAGTTTCATTCACAAATGTGGGTGGAAGGGACCCTGCTTCATTTTATTATTGAAAGTGGAATCTAGAAGAACCTCATCTTAGCAGAGGTCATCAAACAGCTGTGATTCTCGACAACACCACACCTGCAACTATAAAACATCAGCTGGATTCACTAGGGATGAGATATCCATGTCATCTAGCAGTGCCTCTTTTCATACCACATAAATCCCTTCAAGGATGAGGTATTATGTGATGGTTCCCCACTAGATGTATGTGATGTTATTTTTGGCCAGCCATATATGTGGAAGCACCATGCTATTTATGAGTCTCAACCTCATACTGTCATTGTTACTCTGGGGGTGATCTCTATAGGATACCAGAGTTAGTTATGAATATTTTCCCACCTAAACAATGTCGTAATGTAATATCCCATACTACAACATTCAACCTCTTCACAATCTATTCAAAAGGTGGGAAAAATGACACTGCAACCTCTGTCCAAGCACCTTCTATCCAGCGGAAGCAGGTCAACAAGATTGAAACAAAGCACAAATATTCCTTCTTCACACATTCATCTCATGTATCTAGACTAGTTAAAAAGTTCCAACCCTTCCAACATCAGGTTCTCGAAAACCTTCCACAAGCCAAGCAACACAACCTCTCCATCAAGGAAAGAAACTCACCAAGACTTAGATTCAACAAATGCTTCCCCCTCTCCCTCGGGAAGTCAATAAAATGGATAAAATTGATTCCTAACGAGGGAGGATTGATCTAGGTGGATATTGGTATCCACCCACCTATTCCAATTGGCTCAAAAATTTTCTTTGGCAATTTACTATTTTTAGCAGTTTTTTCAGGTTCTAAACTTTCGGGGCCATTTTGAGGGCCTAAATGATTTTTTTTCAAGATAAGGAAACTCAATGATATCCAAAGGAATTATTAATCCTATGAAATGAATCTCATTTTTAATACCTTTCCAACGAGCTATCGTGCACCCCAAACATAAATCGTATCCCAAAGTTATGCCCCTGGGAAGTTGATAAACCAAACTACCCAAAACGGGGTCCACAAAGTTGTTTTCTTTTCATCTTCTGGGGTTAGGGTTTTGGATTTTATTTATTTTAAAAATAAATTTGGAGTATCATTGTAACTATCATCTTTTGAATGAGCGTAACCATCACATTTATTCTCAGAGATAAGTTGTCACCATTCTAGCCAGCCTTTCACTCTGTATTTCTACAGTTTTGTACATTTTGCTCATTAATAGAAATTGTGTATTACTGTATCTCTATGTTTATGGTTATATCTTTGATATATATTTGTCATTTTGCACCAAAAATAATATGTATCAGTAAGTGTTTTTGGTCTTATATATAGAAATTTGGAGACATTTTATTCGATACATTTTCATTCCATGTCGATCTATTCTAACATGAAATTATATTGAAACTGACGTATAGGTTAGGGTTTCTCCTTCATACATTTTTTCATTATTTGTTTCCTGTTTCATTTTCCTAACGATTGAACCCATTGAGTTGTGAAACAGAACCTTCTCTATTGTTTATAATTGTCGTAATTCATGTGGTAGACCCTACCGTTCATGGGTGCTTGGTTAGAACCTTGTTCACATTTTTGCGCTTGTGCTGAAATACTTTCATGGTATCGCGAGTCTTGTTTAGTCCCACCATGAATTTACGTTGAACTTGCATATGTTATTCTCAATCCTTTTCTGGCGATTACCTATGGGACTCCCTCTAACATATGTCTCTACTTATGTCAGCACCTCTTTGGATTCTTCAGTAGGTATGTTGTTTCTTAGTGGCATGTAGGGTAGGGTCATTTCCACATGCACAATGAATTTCTATGTATCATTCACATATCTATTATAGGATCCACCCCTTTAATTTTCAACATCATACCTTCAAGTTGCTTTAAAGGTTTCTTTACAAATGGTAGAGCTTACCTCTCCATGGGTATTCTAGTTAGTACCTCACTGGAATTTTTGACACCCATGCTGCAGTTGTTTCAGTAGTATCAGAAGCCATGTTTAGTCCTTCTATGTCTTTGCATTAGGGCCACATGAATTCCTCTCAATATATTGTTGGCTAACCTACCCACGGGGATTCCTCAATGTTTTTGAGTTGTAATTGCATTGCATATTAACTTCTCGTGCGTTTAGGCCTACTTCCCTATTCAACTTGCCATCGTTGAACCATTTGCTTATGCATTCCTACCAGATTCTAGCCTTATAATTTATTCCTTTGTGACTCAACACCTTAACCATGGAGGAAACATCCCCTGAGTTTACTTATCCTTCACATGCTTCCTTTGATTGAGGATATGTCTGTTCCTTAAACTTTGGAACTAGTTTTCTTTCCCATGACACTAATTTCCTCCACTGTTCTATAACATTATTTTATTCTTTTTCAAGATTTAATAACATGGAAAGACAAAAAATAAAAAAGGGGGGAAAGCGTCTATATTTTTGTTGACAATAGTATTTTCTCCCTTGAAAAAAGAACAATATTTTAGTTAGTGTCTCAATATTTTAGGTTTAAGTATGGATTTAAGAAACTTTTTTCTCATTTTTGAGTATAATCTCCTCTGGTTGGTTATTTTTCCAACCATATGGAGTGTTTGATGATGCCTCTTGTATCATAAATGTATCCCATTTTATAATCCATGTTGCCTAATTCACATAATGTGTCGTGATTTTGTTCATGGTAAGTTTCATCCTGAGTCGTCCATTCTACAGAAAGTCTTTGACCTTTCAAGTTGGTATTCTTGTGTTAGTCAAGTATGTCTCAATATCACATGTATCTTTCTACTTTTCATGTGCTAGTATATAAGGTCCCAATTGAATTCTTGTTGGCGAGTCTTCACTTATTGACTCCAACACATTGCTCTGAGAGTATGACCTAGAGTTGCACCTTGGTCCTATTTCCATCATTGATAGGTGAAATTATGCTCAATATATGGAAAACCTTCATTGTTCATTGACTGAGGGGTTTTCCTTGTGTTCAATGTCAACAACAATCATCACACATAGGGATTCATGCGGTACCTTGTTTCCATTTGACCCCATTGGTGGATTCCCCATCTTTGTCAGTAGTCTTTGTTATTGGCTACTATTTAGAGAGTCTCTGTCATGCACTATTCCATATGGTGCATGCCAAAGTCATACCGCAATGTGGTCCTTACAATCTGTTTATTAGAGTTCTTCCAAATATTTGGCCTTCTTCTAACCCTCATGCTAGATGATGGAGGATTCCTTAATTCCTTCCTTCCAACGGATATCTTCCTATCAACCTCAACAAATATTAATCAAAGAAAGGGATTTATAGTCATGTTTAGTACCTTGGGGCTTGAAATCATCAGTGGTAGGTTTTGTAACACCCTGTTTCTCCCAGTCTATAAAAATAACTATAATAGCCAACTATTGTGGCAAACTCATAAATTTGAATGTGTGATGTGAATGGACCTTGTGAAAAAGGTCGATGAATGTGAATGATAGTATAATATATATATTGTAGGACTTCTGAGAGGTGTATGTGATGAAAAAGAGATCACGATGGCTGAAGAAAGGTGGTGGAAGGCACTTGGAAAGGTTGCGTTAACTTCCACCGAAACCAATACCATATTTGGACTTCACTGGCCCGACGAACAAAGAGTGGCTCGCTGGCCCCGAATTAAATGACTCACCAGGTTGGTAGGTAAATGGATCCTCATGAGTAATGAAAGATGGGGGTGAACCGCCCATCCATAGAGTCCTCATACCTGACCACCACAAGGAAAATCGTGTCACACACAACCTCGCCGAAAGGATAAAAGGAAGGAAGAGTGGGTGATCAAGGGGAGACACGAGGGAAAGAAGAGGAAGAACTCTGGAAAAATACAGAGTGAGTGATAGTAGAGAAGAAGGAGAGTAAACTTTATTCTTGGTCACTGGCAAACAAAGACTCAGTCTCGCAGCATCATGGTCTCATCTTGGGGGTGGCTAGTGGTAAATCCGTTGGGAGTCGTTGAGCCTATGGTTGGGTGGAAATGAGCACCCCTCTCAGTAGTTTCAATCACACCTAGTGTCATTTCTGATAAGTGTTTTATATCCTATATCTTGAAGTTTATATGCTGATATGTATGCTCATAGTTTGTGCAATTTATGAATGGTTTGAGCATAAGACTGTTTGTGTGGTGTTTTGACCAGAAATGGTGGTTGCAGTCTTATAATGGAGAGAACACGTATGGCTTATGTTTTATGAATTGTTATTTATATGCTTACCGATCTAAGTCAGACTTCAAGTCTGTTCTCAGGAAATCTATACCCTTATTCGTTTCCAGGAATACCTAGAATAGATCCACATGGCTTATGTTTATAGATAGATTTATATATATGTATACCAATCTAACTTGGACTTCAAGTCTTCTTTTGGGAAATCTATGCCCTTATTCATCTCTAGGAATACCTGGAATAAATCTCTCCACAGAGATACCCTCTCTTGGAAAACTTACCAAGAACCTGAAAAAAGGATTTGAAGGCACAAGTCTTAGTAATCCTGTATGAGGAAGAATGGGCCTCTCAAAATCCCAAAATAGCCGCATAGGGATAAGAATTGATTGAAGGACAAGATCCTGTCGGAATATCTGTGGCCATCCATGAATATTAGATTGGAAGAAGAAAAAGGGCATCAAATTCCTTAACCCTTTTCCTTTATCTTCGTGAGTAGAGAAGAAATCGGGACCGTAGATCCCCAAGGTCCATGGGAGTATCTGGACCATTGGTTTTTCCATGTCCAGGGAGCAACGGGAGAGTGCATAGTGTGGGATAGATCTGAACCATCAGATCTTAGTTAGAGAACCCTATAGTCATTAGAGTTGTCAGGAGATGCATGAGGGTTAAGCCTCGTGAACAGAGGCGAAAGTCTCGAAACAGGAGTTGATATCGGGACTTCAGACTTCGGGATTTCAGAAGTCCTGGTGACGAGAGATAAGGACACTCCATGGTGGAAGTCCTGAAATAGATCTGAACCATCCATCTGTGGAGGACACATGGAAAATATCGAGATTCCATCGGTATTTTGGATACCGGGGATTCAAATTGACAGAGGATCTGTGTCATTGGGGGTCGCAAGTCGCGAAATCATGATAAATGAAACCCTAAATCGGTTTAAGTGTGAATAAGTTTGGGAAATCCAAGATTTGATAGTGACTGTTGATCATCCTGAAAAGATCATAATGGTTTATCATGGGTAAAGGTTGCAGTCGTCCATCGGAGGGACACGTGGCTATTGGTCGGCATTTCGGCGTTTCGACACCCAGGAAACCAAAGGGCAAGAACCCTTCTCTTTGCAAGTCATGAAATCTCGGTACCCAAAACCCCGATGTGCTATATGGCAGAAAGGAGGAGTCCTAAAAGGGATCTAGATCACCCATCGGAGGAGACTCGTGGTGAGCAGTCAGAGTTCAGGGAAAGCTCTGAAATCCCATGGACCGTTGGATCCAAATACTCGAGGACCGTTGATCTCCTACATGAATCCCCATATCGAGATTTGGAGATTGGAGTGACGAGATTTTTAAATTCGTTGTATCGTGAACTCTTGGTTCATGAAACTCTGAAAATATCTGAACCGTTGGATCCAAGACATCGAGAGCTATTAGATCTCATACAAGAACTCGAGTATCGGTTTTTGGGGTTTGAAGAGTCGAAAGAATTGACTCTCTTGCATTTCAAACTCCCGATTACCAAAATCCCGATATGGCTAGGACCGTCGGATCAGGGGGGGCTTATAGCTGTTGATCTCCCTTCGGAGGGGAGATTCAGAGATTACGGAGTTTTGAGGATTTGAAAGGGAGAGGAAGAGACATCGCATCGCGATCCCCCAAATCACAAAAATCTGGTAAGTGCTTTGTTGATTTAGCGCGTTGTCATGGAACAAGGTCATGTGGACAAGACCCAAGTGGGGAGCTTGTCACTCGCTAGCCATTTTGGGGTTTGTCATTTCGACATTTCAGGGTTTGCATAGTCGAAAGACTCGACTTTCTGGTAGCACTAAGTCACTAAGTGAAAAAAGACACCGTATTGGTTCGTTCCATAGCCATGACCCACGATCACATGGAGGTGGACATATGAAGAACTAGCTAACACTAGGCCCCCGTAAGTATCTTGAGAATTTTGATCCTCAAGTAATCGACGAAAAATTTATCATGCCATAGCCGGTATGTGACAAATTGGTATCAGAGCATGCTTACAATACTCGGCCTGCTTGGTCTCATGAACGAGTTGCGCAGAAGCTCCATTCAGAACACTCTTAAAAAAAGAGTAACCCCCTGTCTTAACCTTCCTAATAAAAAGATGAAGTTAAGAATGAAAAACCCCTATTGTGTGTGTACATGTGAAAATATGAATTATGTACTGGTTATAAATAAATATAAATATTGACTAACAACTAGCGTTTTCTTTTCCCTTTTTGCACACAAGTAGAATATCAACCATGGGAAATTATCAACGCATAAGTATGGTGACTCACCATGAAGTGGGGGAAGGCTCCCATAATATAGATGAAGAGTCTGACGAAAGGAGGGCAGTAGGGACTGCTATCGCACAATTTGTAGGAAGGGTTTAGGTTAGCTTGAGTCAAGGCTTCAAACTGGCATAACAGGAGCTTCCCCACCCACTGTCACCTCGATGGGGATCTCTTTCTATTTAGGATGGCTAGTCCAAGGTAGACGTCCCTATGTAATCTGGTTTTCTAAAGGGATAAAGGTTTAATAGATCAAGGTAAGAGGTTCCCTTTCACAGATTACTGCCAAGAAGGAGATAGTTAAAGGAAGAAGATGTCCCACTAGATATTGGCACATGTTTGCGAGACAAGACAAATAAACTAAAAGTGTGCTGCAGTGGTTAGTGCTTCAAAGCATTAATGACTATCTTAAAATATATATATATGAGAAATGATCAAATGTAATTATTGACGAAGTCAATGATTACTTAACAAAGACAAAGGATTATATCACTTCTTCAATAAATACAACAGAGATAAAGGCATTCAATGTATACAATCAATCCCAATTATGTCACAATGCAAATTTGCTCATACATATATAATATTGTTGCGTCACAAATGCAGAATTAGGGTGATGTCAACCCTAATGATAGGTCAAAAATGAAGGCAAGTGAGTAGGATGTTTTGTCAAAGAAACTTATGGATGCAATCAACTACTCAAAGACTTATCAAATAGATGACAACTGTCACAACGCTTCAAGCCAAAACAAGAGATCAAAAGAGTGTGACATCACCTATAATGTTTCTGCTGCAACTATGACGTCAGCCCTAGGTTTTAAGTTAGTTAGAGAGGCCAAAAAGGTAAACGTTTTGCAAATTGAACCAATAGAAATATTCAATACCTCTATGGCTATCAAGGGGTGACCTAGCCACAGATTTTGAAGCAAACAAGAGTTGAAAAGATCTAGGACGTCACCGTAGGGTTAGGGTTAGTAAATCTGCTAGGGTTAGACGCTAGGTTAGTTAGGGTTTCAAATAAAAAGGGGTTTGAAAGAGTTTTTGAGCACAAAGGCTGAAAGTTATACTTCTAGACTAGTGCCTTGGGTTAATGGAGTCAATTGGTTAATGGAGTTAATTGGACTGAAACTAATGGCTTGGAGACATTCAAACCTAAGGAAAAGAGGAATTAATATAATGGTGCTGCTATGGCAAGGCCACTAGATCCAAACCCTAAGAAAAGAAGACTTAATTAGGTGTAGCTATGGCTAGGCCTAAGGCTCCTCATTCTTTCCTTAAGACTCCTTTGGCAAAACAGCTAGCTTGTAAACACAAATCTATGGCTGAAAAGTGTTGTTTAGAAGACAAGGCTTTTCAAAAACCCTAGAAGAAAACCCTATGTGTAAAACAAATTAGGCCTAGGATGCCTTCTTTCTTCAATTCATGTTCAAAACTAACTCAAGAAAAGAGGAAGTCTAGTGTAGCTATGGCTAGGCTAAAACTTCTCTAATCAAATGGCTATAAGCTTTTACCATGGGGACATAAAGCCACAACCTACTTGTGTGTTGGCTCCCTAGGGTTTCAAAGATTAAGCAAATAATAACAATGTACTTATGCATGCAAGATATTTAATCAACAACCATTCATTCAAGAAGTTTTGATGAAAAAACACTTACAAATTCATGTAGAAGCATAATCATACCCTAGTTGTAAACCTTCCAATGATAAATAGCACCATATGCCAAAGAATAATCCTCCAAGAAGTTGCGCCTCACTCCAA
>JZKD02S0384708.1:157191-217649 GCA_000966675.3 Picea glauca
CATGGGCTCATCAGTCCTAGACATCATAGCAATGTAAATCATATCTCATCATTAAAGTTTTCAAACATATGCATGAAATCCCTAACACATCATCTAAGAGCTCAAATACATTACATAGATCTACCATACAAAGCTAAGGAAACCAACAAGACAACCTATTGGGATAATACCCACAAGCCATGGAAAGTTCCCTCAAAGGATCATTCAAGCCATGTGTAATGAGATGATATGGTTTCAGGGATGTACAGTCATAATCAGACCAAGGGTTGGTGTTTTCTGTGGGTGCCTTTGTAGGAGGCGAGTTGTACCCATCATGGATGCATTTTTTCCAAGCCCTTTGCCTTATATTTCTTTTATTTCTTTTTTACTACAAGCTCTGATGAAGAGGACACTACCTTGGCTTGGTGGCCAGAGCTGATAGCGTTACCCACTAGTATCTTCACAGAAATGAGAAGGTTGGCTCGTGATGAGACCCCCTTTGCTTTGGCCATGCAACCAAAGGTCACTGCCCTGGTTTGGTGACCATATAGTGGCAATGTCATGCTGCTAAATACCTATGAACATAATGGGCCGGCTCGTGATGAGACCTCCCATCCTCTTGGTTAGGTCTTGCATTTTATTTATTTATCATTTTTCTTAGGGTCCCTTAGTTTCTTATCGAGAGGCTTTTTATTTCCTTCTCGGGGATCCCCTGGGCGAAGCATCTCTAGGTTTTCATTTCCTATGGATTTTATATTTTACCAGCTTCTTTTACCCCCTGGGCCTTTAGCCCCTTCTTCCCACAAGACAAAATGTACCCTGGAAGGTCATCCTAATGGAAAGACTAGGGGAATGGGATGGATGAGCGGGGTATAAGATGAAAAAGTGATAAGATGGAGGGAGTGGACGATGGATCTGCAAATCCCCCTTGGTGGCTAAACAAAACCCATGAATACTAGCTTGCTAAGCTACCCCATCAATCACCCCAACAATGGTAAATTGGATTAGTGTAAGATCCAAGTAGTCATCTGAAGTGAAAGGAACCTAATGCATACATAAGAAGGTTATAACGATCAAATATGACACATACCATGATACCTCAAACCAATTACCTCATGGAGCAAGATCCCTCTCTGATGCAAGCCCAGGCCAGTAGTGATGGAGGCTGGTACTGCTGACAGGACAAGTCTAGCTGAGAAGAAGAAAGATGGGCCCTCAAGGTCCATGCTCAAGTCGATCCGCTCTCGTACTCCATGTCTGGGATCATGTGGGCCTCGAGACATGATCTCCTAGTTATCCGATGATATCGGGGATAATAGGGACCCCTCCAGATCTATCCGAGACTATGATGAGTCTCATGGTCGAATTACAAAGCTGTAAGGCCGACAATGAAAGGATGATGAAAGAACAAGAAAAGCAAACAAAAATTAACGTAGTTTTACTGCAGAGTTTATCCGATCTACAAAGACAAATGCAGCATGAACCTGAAACTCAAAAACATGGTCACATCAGTGGTCACACTGAGAGGAGGACCTCAAAAAAAGTCCACCCCAGAGGTAAAGGACAAGCATCAGATGATTCCCTTGAGAAGGAAGATGGCGATTTATAGGGATCTTCTAGCAGCAGAACTAGTTCGAGGAATTCAGAAAAGCCAAACCACCCTCCTTTGATGGTGAAATAAAGAAGGGAGAGGAAGCAGAGGCCTGGCTGCTTGGACTAAAGAAGTATTTCATAGTCCATGACTTTTTAGAAAATATGAAGGGTCGATTGGCCACCTTCAACTTGAACAGAAAGGATTCCATTTGGTGGGAAGACCTTAAGAATATGAAAGGGGTTCGTGAAGAGGACATGTCTTGGGAACGGTTTGAGAAATACTTCCGGAAGAAGTATCTGTCAAAAAAATATTTCGATGAAAAGACTAAAGAGTTTTATGAACTCAAACTGGGACAACTCACTATAGAAGAATATGTCAACAAATTCCTCGATTTGTTGAGGTATGTACCCTATATAAAAGAGGAAAAGGAAAAGGTGAAATGATTCATCAATGGACTACATAAGGACTATCGAAACAAAATTGAATTTGATGAGCCAAAGACTCTAGAAGGCACTATTCGAAAGGAGATCTATTGTCATGAATAGTTTGGGCATCACGCAGAACCTTGCGAAGGATGGAAACAGAAGAATAGTTCAAGATTTCAGAAAATGGGAATTAAATCCCTAGGATTTAAGAACTATAAGAAGAACCCAAGAATGAGCTTCCTAGCCCAGAGTATGCACCAGTAGAATTTTCCCTCCTTGAGTGGAAATAAAACTTATAGACCCATATCAGTGAATATTGATAACCCAAAGAGAGAACCTTTGAAATGTTGGGGTTGCGGGGAAGAAAATATATCGAGAGAATCTCCACACCGACAACAGAATAGTTGGAGGATTTATAAAATCCAAGAAGCTACTACCATCAATGATGTGGCCAGGAGTGAGCCACAAATTTATGTAGCCTCGGATAAAAACCAAGCCGACCACCAAGCTTCAGTAGTGGAAATAGAAGGTATGATTTCCAACCATCTAGTGTCTATTTTAATTGACCTTGGTTCAAATTTGAGTTATATAGCCCCTAAAGATGTTGATAAGTGTAAACTAAAACCACAAAAACATACCAGGCCATGGTTGGTACAGTTAGCCACTGGCACCAAAAGAAGGGTAGCAGAGGTTATACCAGCCTGCCAATTGATGTTGGGTAGATTCCTCACCCAAACAACCCTTAACATATTACCCCTAGGATCGTATGACCTATTGATTGGTATGGACTGGATGGCCACCCATAAAGCCAGATTGGACTATTACCATAAAACCTTAGAATGTGTAAGTAAAGAAGGAAAGAGGATAACCCTTCAAGGGATCCGAAAACCTGTCTCAGTGAGACAAATATCAGCTCTGCAAATGAGAAAGTATTGTCGAAAGGGATGTCCCCTATATGCAATACAGGTGTTGAAAACAATCGAAGGTAACAAACCAAGCCTTGACAATCACCCTATCTTGAGAGAATATAGAGATGTATTTCCGGAAGAGGTACCAGGTCTACCTCCGATAAGGGATATAAACTTCTTGATATAACTTGCACCAGGAGTGGTGTCGGTGTCTAGGACACCCTACCAGATGAGTACACCTGAGTTAGTTGAACTCAAGTTGCAATTAAAATAAATGATGGATAAGGGCTATATTCAGCCCAGCGTGTCTCCATGGGGAGCACCGGTCCTATTCATGAAAAAGAAGGATGGTACCCTTAGACTATGTATAGATTATAGGAAACTCAATAAGGTAACCATAAAGAACAAGTACCCCTTGCCCAGGATCGATGACTTGTTTGATCAATTGGGGGGTGCATCTATTTTCTCAAATATTGATTTGAGGTCGAGATACCATCAAGTCTGAATCAAGGGTGAAGACATCCATAAAACTACCTTCCGAATGAGGTATGGTCGCTATGAGTTTGTGGTGGTTCCATTTGGGTTGACTAATGCCCCTGCCACTTTTATGTGCTTGATGAACAATGTACTTAGCAAATTCCTAGACAAATTTGTTCTTGTTTTTATTGACGATATATTAATTTACTCCAAGAATAGAAAAGAGCATGAAGAGCATCTTAGACTTGTGCTGCAAGTTCTAAGAGAACATCAACTCTATGCCAGATTCAACAAATGTGAATTCTTCTAGAAGAAAATACATAGGCCATGTTCTCTTTGAAGAAGTAGTGGTAGACCCTGACAAAATCAGGTCTATCATGGAATGACCTACCCCAAAGGATGTTTTGGACATCAGATCCTTTATGGGATTAGAAGGATACTATAAGATATTTATAAAAGGATTTTCCAAGATTGGTTGTCCAATCACTTCCCTCCAGAAGAAGGGGACAAAATTCTTGTGGACATAGAAATGTGAAGAAATATTTCAAACCCTGAAACATATACTAACCCATGCACCCATGCTAAAGATCACCAATCCATAAGATGACTTCCTCATGTTCACAAATTCCTGTAAGGAAGGGATCGGAGGAGTCCTTATGCAGGAAGGAAGTGTGATCTGCTATGAATCCCAAAAATTGAACGAACATGAAGACAACTATGTGACCCATGATCTAGAGATGGCTGCCATAGTGCATGCCTTGAAAATGTGGAGGCATTACCTCCTAGGAAGAAATTTTTTACTTATGACAGATCACTGTTGATTGCGATACTTGTTTGATCAACAAAAGATCAATGCTAGGCAAGCTAGGTGGATGGCCCTCCTTAGAGAGTTTGATTTCGAAATCAAACACATTAAAGGAAAGGAAAATAGGGTGGTTGATGCCCTTAGCAGAAGTATGAAAACAATTCACCTGGCAGTGGTGAGCACCTGTGAGACAGATGTCAAGGAAAGAACTAGAAATGCACAAGAAACAGATCCCTTCATCCAGACCGTGACCATGTACCTACAGCAAGGACCTGCCAGAGAAAAATATGAAGGCTACCAGATGACTGAAGGAGGTCTTCTCACTTACAGAAGTAGATTTTATATTCCAGATTGTGATGACTTGAAGAGGTTCATACTGGATGAACTACATAAAAGACCCTATTCTGGTCATCCAGGATACCAGAAGATGATCATGACCACTAGGAGACAATTTTATTGCCCTGGAATGAAGAAATATATAGCCGAGTACTTGGCCAAATGCATAGAGTACCAAAAAGTTAAAGTAGAACACCGACACCCAACAGGATTATTACAACCTCTACCAATTCCAGAATGGAAATGGAAAACCATCTCCATGGATTTCATCACCGGATTACCAACATCGACCAAACAGAATGATGCCATTATGCTAGTGGTGGATAAATTGAGCAAGTCTGCCCATTTCATCCCTATCAAATCCCCTTGCAAAGCAATTGATATTGCCCAGGTATTCATGAAGGAGATATTCAGACTGCATGGTATGCCAAAATAGATCGTGTTCGACAGAGACACAAAATTTACTTCTAACTTTTGGAAATCACTGATGGTTGGCTTAGAAACCAAATTGTTGTTTAGAACCACCTATCACCCTCAAACTAATGAACAAACATAAAAAGTGAACCAAATACTTGAAGACGTGCTAAGAATGAATGTAATGCTCCAACCCAGGAAGTGGGAAGACTACCTGCCACTGGTAGAATTTTCCTACAAAAACAACTACCAAGCATCCTTAAAGACGAGTCCCTTCGAAGTCCTCTATAGTAGACCGTGTAACACTCTAGTCAGCTGGAGTAATCCTATAAATAGGATTTATTTTGGACCCGACATGTTGAAAGAAATGGAATAGCTAGTGACTCAGATAAAACAAAACCTGAAGGTTTCTCAAAACCGACAGAAAATTTATGTCGACCAAAAGAGAACTCCAAGAGAGTTCAAAGAGGGAGATCATGTATATCTCAGAGTTAGGCCCAGGAAAAGTTCCCTAAAAATGGGAGCTTGTGCCAAGTTGGAACCTTGGTATTGTGGACCCTTTGAGGTTCTAGATAGAGTGGGACCTGTGGCCTATAGGCTAGCACTTCCTCCAATAGTCAAAGCACATAATGTTTTCCATGTCTCATTATTGAAGAAATATGTACATGATGCTAACCATATAATTGATTGGTCTGTGATCCAGGTGGAACCGGAGGGAGAATTTCTACTAGAACCTCAATGCATACTAGATAGAAAGGAAACTCCGCTCTAGAACCGAACCATTACACAGGTCAAGGTGCAGTGGAAACATTTTGGCCCAGATGAGGCTACATGGGAAATGGAGGATGCCATGAAATAGGCATATCCAATTTTGTTTACACCTATACATGCATGTCAAGTTGATAGATAGAACATTGAGGATGATGTTCCTTTAAGGGGGAGGGAATTGTAACACCCTGTTTCCCCCAATCTATAAAAATAACTATACTGGCTAAGTATTGTGGCAAACTCAGAAATGCGAATGTGTGATGTGAATGGACCTTGTGAAAAAGGTCAATGAATGTGAATGATATTATAATATATATATATTGTAGGACTACTGAGAGGGGGATGCGATGAAAAAGAGACCACGATGGTTGCAGAAAGGTGGTGCAAGGAACCTAGAAAGGTGGTGTTAACTTCCACCGAAACCAATACCATATTTGGACTTCACTGGCCTAGAGAACCAAGAGTGGTTCACTGGCCCCGAATTAAATGACTCACCAGGTTGGTAGGTAAATGGATCCTCATGAGTAATGAGGGATGGGGGTGAACCACCCATCTGTAGAGTCCTCAGACCTGACCACCGCGAGGAAAATTGTGCCACATGCAACCTCGCCGAAAGGAGAAAACATAGGAAGAGTGGGCGATCAAGGGGAGACGCGAGGGAAAGAAGAGGAAGAACTCTAGAAAAATATAGAGTGAGTGATTATGGAGAAGAAGGAGAGTAACCTTCATATTCAGTCACTGGAAAATAGAGACTCAGTCTCGCAGCATCGTGGTCTCAGCTCAGGGGTAGCTAGTGGTAAATCCATTGGGAGTCATTGAGCCTACGGTTGGGTGGAAACGAGCACCCCTCTCAGCAGTTGCAATCACACCTGGTGCCATTTATGATAAGTGTTTTATATCCTGTATCTTGAAGTTTATATGCTGATATGTATGCTCATAGTCTGTGCAATTTATGAATGGCTTGAGCATAAGACTGTTTGTGTGGTGTTTTGACCATAAATGGTGGTTACAGGCTTATGATGGAGAGACTACATATGGCTTATGTTTTATGAATTGCTATTTATATGCTTACCGATCTAAGTCAGACTTCAACTCTGTTCTCAGGAAATCTATACCCTTATTCGTTTCTGGGAATACCCGGAATAGATCTGCATGGCTTATGTTTATAGATAGATTTATATATATGTATACCAATCTAACTTGGACTTCAATTCTGCTTTTGGGAATTCTATGCCCTTATTCATCTCCAGGAATACCCAAAATAAATCTCTCCACATAGATACCCTCTCTTGGAAAACTTACCAAGAACCTGAAAAAAGGATTTGAAGGCGCAAGTCTTAGTAATCCTGTACAAGGAAGAATGGGCCTCTCAAAATCCTGAAATAGCCACATAGGGATAAGAATCGATTGATGGACGAGATCCTATCAGAAGATATGCAACCATTCACGATTGTTAGATTGGAAGAAGAAATAAGGGCGTCAAATGCCTTAACCCTTTTCCTTTATCTTCATGAGCAGCGAAGAAATCGGGACCATAGATCCCCAAGGTCCATGGGAGTATCTGGACTGTTGGTTTTTCCAAGTCTAGGGAGCAGCGGGAGAGTGCACAACACGGGATAGATATGAACCGTCAGATCTTAGTTAGAGAACCCGAAATCCGTGGGATCTTTCAGGAGATGCATGAGGGTTAAGCCTTGTGAACAGAGGCGAAAGTCCCCAAAAAGGAGTTGATATCAGAGCTTTGGACTTCAGGATTTCGGAAGTCCTGATGACGAGAGATCAAGACACTTCATGGTGGAAGTCCCAAAATAGATTTGGACCATCCATCCATGGAGGACACATGGCAGAGATCGAGAGTCCATCGGTATTTCAGATACTGGGGATTTGAATTGACAGAGGATCTATGTCACTAGGGGTCGCAAGTCGCGAAATCCTGATAAACAAAACACTGAATCAGTTTAAGTGTGAATAAGTTTGGGAAAGCCAACATTTGATAGTGACCATTGATCATCCTAAAAAGATCATAATGGTTGATCGTGGGTAAAGGTCGCAGTTGTCCATCAGAGGGACATGTGGCTACCAGTCTATATTTCGACGTTTCGGCACAAAGGAAAACAAAGGGCAAGAACCCTTGTTTTTGCAAGTCGTGAAATCCCAGTACCCAAAACCCCGATGCGCTCTGTGGCAAAAAGGAGGAGTCCTGAAAGGGATCTAGATTGTGCATCGGAGGAGACGTGTGGTGAGCGGTCAGAGTTCGGGGAAGGCTCTGAAATCTCGTGGACCATTGGATCCAAATCCTCGAGGACCATTGATCTCCTACATGAATCCCCATATCGGGATTTGGAGATTGGAGTGACGAGAGTTTTGAAGTCATTGCATCGTGAACTCTCGGTTCACGAAACTATGAAAATATCCGAACCGTTGGATCCAAGACATCGAGAGCCATTGGATCTCACACAAGAACTCAAGTATTAGGTTTCGGGGTTTGAAGAGTCGAAAGACTTGAATCTCTTGCATTTCAAACTCTCGATTACAAAAATCTTGATATGTCTAGGACCGTCGGATCAAGGGAGGATTATAGCCATTGATCTCCCTTCGGAGGGGAACTTCATAGATTACAGAGTTTTGGGGATTTGAAAGGGAGAGGAAGAGATATCGCATCGTGATCCCCCGAATCGCAAAAAGCCGATAGGTGCTTTGTCGATTTAGTGCATGGTCATAGAACAGGGTCACGTGGACATGACCCAAGCGGGGAGCTTGTCACTTGCCAGCCCTTTCAAGGTTCGACATTTCATAATTTCAGGGTTTGCAGAGTCAAAAGACTCGACATTCTAGTAGCACTGAGTTGCGAAGTGTGAAAAGACACCATACTGGTTCGTTCTGTAGTCGTGACCCATGATAACATGGGGGTGGACATATGAGGAACTAGTTGACGCTTGGCCCCCGTAAGTATCTCGGGGATTCTTATCCTCGAGTATTCGACAAAAAAATTATTATTCCACAGCGGGTATGTGACAGGTTCCCTCACTATTGACAATGGGAATTCATGAATTTCCCATGATCGATAGATTCTACCAAGTGTTCGACACTAGCTCATTTATTCACACTTTTTATATTATACCATGGTACCTTGACATCATTATCATCATCGATGGGTCGTATTTCATTGTTTAATGGTATACATCAATGATCGGTAATCAAACGATGTCTCACTATGTTTGACCCCAACAAATCTATTCACATAGTGTAGACTCTTACCACGACAAATCATTTTGAAGACTTTGGTTGAAGTATGAGCATCACATATTTTTTGCTCCTACCCAACATATATTGTACCACCCCTTAGACATTGGTATGTCTGGGGGATTAGTTTTTTCACTCTGTTGGTTCCAAATATCCTCTTATTTGATTTTGAAACATAGATCCATTGTGTATCCATTTGTGGCTATGATCTAATTTTTACATGGATCCATTGTGTACTCCTCATATCTATGGTTTCTACTTTATATATATCACATGGATCCACTATGTATTATTTGTGGCTATGGACATCAATCGTAATTTCATATATTCCATGGATCCGCAGTGTACTTGATTTGACGACCATGCTTAGATTACTCTTGAGAATGGGTATGCCCATGTCAGAAAGAGAATACTCTTACTTGATCTTTGCTGGCATTTTTTGTTCTTGGACAAGTTGTGTGGAAACCTTCATTGGATCTACTTCTGATCCAAAAAGGATCCAGAGAAGGATAAGAACAACTCAGAATGCACATAATCAAATAAGGATGCTCATAATGGCTTCAGTAGACAACAAAAGGGAAAAAATTCAAATTTCCAAAAACTCAATTAAAATGGTATTATCGCGAAGAGCATGTCACAATATTTCTAATGGCGCAAACGACTCATCAAACAGAGTTACTGATCAAAAGATATAAGCGGTTAAAGTTTTGGTCAACCTAGCCTAATCGGCAGGGATGAGTCAACATCTGTATTGTTGACGTCAACATCAGTACAGATGACTTCAACATCTATATAGCCTACGTGGAAAGCGTAGAGGGTGACATGTGTCATGATGACATCAACATGCCATGTGGAAGCACCAGAGGCTGGGACATGTCACTCAGATTTGGACTTTTTAGGGTGCCATGTGGACAAGTAAAAAAGTACCACATGGCACCCTCAGATGACACCACGTGGCACCACCCAGAAGGTCCCACATCTTCGAGGTGAAATTATCATTCACAGGTGGACAAATCAGTGGATGCCATGTGGCCCTATAGGAGGAAACCACATGGCACCCACGAAATGCACAAGGAGGCTCTGTGACAAATAATTAATATATATATATATATATATATAATAGAACTCCACCAAGTATGGCAAAAGTTCCTCTATATATAGGATATCCCCCATAGTTAGTAACCACTAACTATATGCCATCACTGTTTGCTAGAAATAGATAACTGTTCACCAAATTAATCGCCATTCCTCCATTCTAGTGGTTGCCTAGCAAATTTATCTAGGCGCACCAAAAATTCAGTTGTAACCATGTGCTAAATGGGGAGGCCAGTGGGATTCAACCCTGAGACCTCTGCCAACCCAACATCTAAACTTAGCTCCACCTACCAGTGCGCCAAGCGCCTCATTTATTACACAACAACCTGAAACTTGTATAAGAAGGGCCCTTGATCAGTTCATTTAGAGAAATAGCATGAGAGAGGCATGTGAGACTAGGGAGAATCCATACAATACTGATTTGTGTGCAGTTTTCAAAATTTTGCATGTATTTCGATATTTCTCAGTAATTTATTGCAAGAGCAGTGGCATGCAAACTGAGGCAAGGGTGCCTCTTGGGCCAAAATGTGTTTGACTTGGATCGAGCAGTGGAGACAGACATTTTTAGGTAAAATGATGCCACAAGCACAATGGTGGTGTTAGTTTTCTGATCTGAGCAAATCTTCTATAGATTAACTCCAAAATGAGGTATACTTATGTATTTTTCCCAATTATTTTGTGGAGTTAATAAAAAGACCTACCCATTTGAGAGCAGGACCCAGAGACATAATCCACTAGAGATGAACTCTGTTATCAAGTTCTTTGTGTTCATATTGCATGCTTATGTCTCTTTCCTTTTGAGATTTTCCTTATTTATGATGTAATTTTTTTATGCTCATTTAATACATTTCTTTAATAAGTCACCTGAAGAAAATATCTCGGATCATATTTGTATTAGAGAAGTCGTCCTTGACTTGAATTGTTGAGTATGAATGCTTACTAGGGACAAGCATAAGCAGGGTGAAGGAACTCTTAAGTCTTTCAATACTGAAGTTGGTCATGCATCCCGAAGGAAGAAGATGGCAGAACATGACAAGCGTGATGAACAAAAGAAAAAATTTCAGATGGTATTTTATCTCATGTTAGAAATGGTTGAACCAATGTATGGAGATTGTGAGAAGATGATGAAGAAGAAAGGGAACAAAAATGAAACACATGCAGATGATTATGCTTCAGTAAATCAAGGGGATGGAGGATATCCTCTTGAGACTCCATCTTTGCCTTCAATTTCAGGTTCTTCTTCCTCTGAGCATTCTCATCACTCTCATCATTCTAACCATAAAGCCTATTTTAAGAAACCATTATTAAAGCTTGAGGTAAAGTCTTATTTACCTATGTTTAATGAAAATGATAATCCTAAAAAGTTAGACAATTGGATCCGATAGGTTGAAGTATATTGCCATGTTCAACATATTGATGAAGAGGAAGTTAAAGTGAAACTTTCTTCTCTTCGGTTGGAAGGCCCTGCTCTCTTATGGTGGGAGATCAAGCTACAAGAAAGAAGTAAGTGTGGTAATATTGTTTCCTCATGGTTAGAATTTAAAACACAGATAAGGAATCAATTCTATCCATTAGGGTATTTACATAAAGCAATGATGGAATGGAAAATGTTGAGACAGAGTAAAGGTCAAACTGTACAAAGTTTCACAGAAGAATTTAGGAAAATTTAATGAAGTGTATTAGTGCACTTCACAGTTATATTCATCATACTTTTATCTTGTTTAACCCCAGTAGTATTGATGAAGTTTGTGTGCAATCCACTCACCTTTAAAACAGAGGGAAACATGTTCAAGAAGATCCCACGAAGAAACCTTCCAATTTCCCACACAAGACTTTCAAGAAGTGTAAAAGGAAGGACAAGAATACCACTACAATAAAGAGATAAGGAGGAAAACCATCTTGCACTCATTGCAAGAGGAGCGGTCATGATGAAGAACATTGTTGGAAACTACTATTGCGCCTCTTTTTTCACCTAAATGAGTAAAACAAATGTGCTTACAAGCTTAGTTGGGTTAGCTAAGCAAGACAATAGTAAAGGAAAGGGTTAGAAAAATAAACATAAAAGACTAAGATAAGAATTAAACTAGGAAAGGAACAAACAACTAAACTATTGTGCATAAGGACATAAGAACAAGAAACAAACAAGACTCATGCCACTAATGGAAAGGATTATATTAGTGAAAAGAAAACATCAAAGAGAAAGGGGACTTTGGGTCCCTTCTTCCCCCAAGGGAGGGCTCTTGGACCCCTAAGATTGAGCTCTTCTTACAACTTGAAAACTTGAAATAAATGGTGAAAGAATCCCAAGCTAACCCACTCAAAAGGTGATGTGGATAGCCCAAATGGAATGATGCTAGTATGCTCTTGATGAGAAGAGAGGTTTCACCAAGAGAATAGCAACAGCATAACCTTACAAATGAATTCCTTGAAAATATAGTGCACCCATGGCCTCCTTTTATAGCATATCTTTGAGGCATTATGCAACCAAATTTTAGTGTGAAAAGGGGCTATTTAGGGAACATTTAGGTCTTTAACCAGCCACCCAGCCGGCAGCCACCCAGTCGGATCCAGCCGAGATTTGGATGTCAAATCGACTTGGAAGTTGAACCAGAAGTGGGTGGGAGGCCGAAAAACATCATAAATGTGTCGTTCTTAGGTGTGTGTGGATTTTAGTGTCCACAGTCATGCATCATGTGCATGTGCACTTTTCCTATGTTTCTTGAGGGGGCATATGTGTGCGCACCCTGTGTAGTCATAGTGCATCTTGATTTCATAACTGGTTGTATAGTTTTGGACCTTTTGGAAATTCTTTTTTGGTAATTTTGGTCCATGGGTGAATTAATAGCTATTTGAAGATGCTAGATTCCTGTAACCATTTGCAGATGAAATTTCAGTGATAATAGATGCCCCCTGATGGATGAGATTAGGAGCATACAGATAGTCGAAATTCATCAATGTTTCTTCTACTGAGAGTACCTTTGTAAGAAAGAGCGATAGTGAGAGTATCAAGAGTGACCCATTGGAGGGGGAAGGGAACCTGTAGGACCCAACCTTTTTCAAGGTTTGGAAAATAAATTGTGTACAAACGAGGTGGGCATGCCCCATGCTCATGTCATGTAACTCAAAAAAGGGTGTTGTACAGTAACTAAAACTGTGTGTTGATGTAGACAACTACAACGCCCTCGGGTGAGGTTTTGATAAAGGCAGAGGACAATTTTGATGAGGAACAATACTATGAATAGTAGGAAATGATACCTATAAGAAGTATCACAAATTCTGTGGGCATTGATAGCCCAACAAAGTTCATAGGTCTTCAGAAAATATAAAAAACAACTGCAATAGTCACAAAGTAAGACCCACCATTACATGAGAAAGTGTTGAAGTTGAATGTTATGGGGGTCAATGAAAATAGAGAGAAATGATGGTTCTCCCTGTGTCGTCTGAGACTCCTCATTGTAAAGGTAATGAGAGTCAAGATATTGTCGCCTTTCTGGAAACTGTGCCAATATCGACAAAAAGGGAGACGCGAATCCAAGAAGAAAAGGGCTTCATGAAATCCACTAGGTGAGGTTAGGAATTGATGAGGAACATGGACGAAGTGGAGGAGTAGTGAGACACAATACTGCCTCTGTTTGGGGAGTGGTGTAAAGTGGTAGCAATCGTGAAACTAAATCTAGTGTTAGGGGGACATCTAGATGAGGGTAAATTGTGCCAAAGGCATGACAAAATGGACAAACACATAGATCAAAAAGGTTTATTGAATTGTAAGATACTCGAGGTTTATGGATAATGTTAGTAAGGGTAGGAGTTTAAAAAAAAAAAAAAAAAAGATGCCCCAACCAAGGGCGACATGGGTTGCTTTGCTAGGAAAAGAAGGTCGCCAAGGGTGACGAAAAAAAGCTATGTAAATTATGGAAAGAAAGGATTTTTACAATTAAATGAATAAAGAATAATTTAGGATGAGTGTACAAATACAAAAATGGGTGCCCTAGTGTAAGATGGTTGGCCCGGTTAGGGTACAATTTGCATGGAGAACTGGTGGAGGTTGGTGGCCCCATGGGTGGGTTTCTATATGAGGTAGATGTAATGGAGCGAAATTTGGGGATGGGCAAACTGATTGTGGATTAAATGGATGGTTAATGATACTGCAGAGGCACAATCAAAATAGAAACTTGAAGAGATAACCTAGGAGTCCATTGGGAAAGCTAGCAAAATGAGGAGAATGAGTATGTGGTTGATTCTCGAAAATGCGTAAGACTATCGAGACTCCCATCCCTAGGGGTTGAAAGCAGCATGAGTGTCAAAGTGCCAAGGGGGACTATGAATGGGACAAATCATGTGGGGGACAATGCTATCGGGTGACAGTACCAAAATGCAGTGGAGGTGACAGTACTGTAGAGCCGGATATGAGGATCCTATAGGAAAATTTCAGAGGTTATGACTGGATATGCAATTGAGATTCAGGGGGAATGATTACATGCCAGTGTTGATCATATATCTGAAGGGGACGCACTGGTGTGTGATGACCTAGTACTTGCACACATGAAAACCAAATACCCGTTGTGAACAATATCTGAAAATAGTTATTTGATAATTTTGAACATGAGCAGACGTACCTGAGTGTGTCATGGAAAGATGCTATGCTGGGGAAAAGTGAAAATGATAACCTAATGAAAATGTCTATGTAAGTGGCCAAGGATGGTTTGGAAAACAAATCTTATGGGCTCCTGTACCAAAAAATGAAAGTGGGGAAAATGGCTTAGATATGGATGGTGGGTCCATAATGCCATCCCAGTTTCACTGACACTATGGACGATCAGGCGGTAATTTGGTGGGAAGACATGGACCTCCCCTTTGCTCAAGGACTAATGAATAAATATAATGAATTACATTCATGGGAGCATTGGTATGGAGTGTCGGAGGAAGCTCAAGAGGATATGTGTGGCCTTCCGCGGCTAATGTGTGGCAGACATATGGGATAGATTGGCAATGATGAGTGTAATGCCCATATTCTGCACATATGGCACATGCAAAATTGGTTCGTATATGTTGTTTGCATGTGGTTGATGATGCCGTAGTAGCATGGAACATCCTTGGTGGAGTGGTAAGAAAAATGTGTTCTTGGGGAAGCTGGATAAAACTGTGTAGCTTGGGAAGAGAAGCACATTTGTGAGTCAGGGGTCCTTTTCTTTCACATAAGGTGAAAGGGAGTTGAACTCGGGGAGGTAGTGGAGTGATGGACTCTTTCTTCTTTCGTCTGCCCCCAGCTACAACAATGGTGCTAGTGATTGGGGGTGAGGGTGGTGTGGTAGGAACAAGTATTGGAATATGCACTGGGATTTCCTCTGACTGAGGAGGGAGGGATGGTTGAAGAACCATATTGGGTGGATGTAGATACCATACTAGGATTTTTCCTTGGATGGGGGGGAGATCTATGATAAGTGGTGTGGTGGTGCTCTTAGGGAACTCCTGAGGTAGTATTTCTTCAACTGGTGGAACTTTGATATGGGGAGGGGACTCAGTGATAGGAGTCTTGTCTCTGATGTATGTTCCTTTAGAGGAAACTACACACACTTGTGCTGAAAAAGATGGGTTTAGTAACAATGGTTCTCCATGATAAGTGCCCAACATGGATGGGTCGTGGAATAATCCAGGGACAATGTTGGAAACTTGAAACTCATTTGAGCTAACATGAATAAGGGGGAGGATGTTATCGATGTTGATAGAATAGTTAGGCTCGTAAAGTGTAAGTTGGTTGATGGTGATGATCTTCCCATTATGGGGGAACATCATCGTATGAAACACAGAAGAGGAGACTGCCTTCATAGCATACATGTAGTTGCATCCGAACAAGATATTTTCATCAAGATCGTCATCGATAACTTCAATGTTGATGAGGATAGTTTTTCCCCCAAGTTCTATGGGGACATTTTGACAAAGCCCTGCAGAAGATGTTGGTCAATCATCATAAGATCGAAGGGTTATGGTAGAGGCTACTATCTCAAGGGAGCCAATTTTTTTCCATATGTGTTTAGACATGATGCAGGTGGATGCACCTTCATCGATGATACACCGATAAACTATGGTATTCTATATATTAACTAGTATTTTGAAGGCTACTTGGGTGGGAAGACGTGGTTCTCCATTATCTGAATCAAATGTGATCAGTTGCGTGTCAGCTGTGTCGACTACCCCCAAGGCAGAAAGAAAGGATTTTTGTTGTGATGGATAGGTTTGGAGGACCTCCAAAATAGACATGTATACGAGAGGCTGGGCTAAGTCATCAACTAGACTATAATTTCAAGCAGCCCTAGCATGAGGGTTATGCACATTCCATTATAAAGGCATATGTGGTATGCGAGGAATGGGTTTTGCGTGAGGACGTGGAATCATCAATGGTTGTCCTGTAGTAGTTGGAAGTGTTTCTGAGGTGGTTGGGGTAGAGTCGGGAGGCATACCATATTGACAGTTGTGGGTTTGCAGAATAATTTCTTCACTGGTGAGGAGGACGCTGCGATCAACCGAATTTCTGAGTTGAGTGGCACCCGGGGTTGGATATTGCCCCATTTGTGGTGGGGTAGGTTTGATCACTTGTTGGGTGTTCAACACATATTGGTGTGGAATGGGATTTTGCATCATGGCTCGGGGTGGTTGTTGTATGTATTGTTGTGGGGTATGATGAGGGGCAGGCGATGTTGGAGGATGTGGTCCATTCACAGAGTCTTTCGTCCATTTAAAATCAGCGATTTGGGGGCAATGATGAGTATAGTGAACAAATTCACTGCAAAGGGAACAATGGAAGTTGGTTCGAAGCTTGTTGTTATTTTTCCCTTGATGTCTATTGTTGTTTCCCCCTTGGGGGTTCTGAGACCCTTGTTTCTAGTTTCCCTGAGTAGGTTGGTTCTGTTGGGGGTGATTTCTGCCTTGAGATGGGTTGTTATTGTTCCAATTTTTTCCTTTATTTTTGGGAAAGGAAAAATATATTCAAAAGTAATAAAGGTGGATAAAATAGAATAAGGTGGATCCTTCATCTTCATATTTTTGGGAAAGTGCATCTGCAACCACATTCTCTTTTCCTTTCTTATAAATGATCTCATAATCATATCCAAAGATTTTATTCACCCATTTTTGTTGTTCTAGGGAGGAAATGCGTTGTTCCAGAAAATACTTGAGGCTTTGATGGTCTATCTTAATTTGGAACCATTGCCCCAATAGATAAGGACACCATAGATCCACGACATGCAGAATAGCCAACATTTCCTTTTCATAGATGGATTTGCCCAGATTTCTTTCAGATAGTTTCTTGCAGGTAAAGGCCAAAGGTCTACTCTCTTCCATAAGGACAACACCAATTCCTTTCCCTGAGGCATCACATTCCAACACAAAGGTCTTTGTGAAATTGGGAAGGGAAAGGACTGGAGTGGTGCACATGGCCATATTCAAGGTTTAAAAAGCTTGAGCAGCGGCTGGAGTCCAAGTGAAAGAGTTATGTTTTAGGAGAGCAGTGAGAGGTGCTGCAATCTTCCCATAATTCTTAACAAACTTGCGATAATACTTTGTTAAGCCGTGAAATCCACACAAACTCTTAAGAGTCTTTGGGTGAGGCCAGTCTTGTGTAGCTTCAATCTTTTTAGGATCCACCCTGATGCCATCTTTGACAACCAAATGACCCAAGTATTCTACTTCTGAGGTGCCAAAATCACATTTAGAATGTTTCGAAAAGTTGGTGCTAAGAGAGTAGATGGAGAACTCGATCCACATGAGAAAGATGGTCCATCCAAGTTTTTATATAGATGAGGATATCATCAAATAAAGCTAGGACAAAATGGCGGAGAAAAGGATGGAAGACATGATTCATGAGGCTTTGGAAGGTGGAGGGGGCATTACACAAGACAAAGGGCATGACCAAAAAATCATAGTGGACCTCATGAGTTCTAAAGGAAGTCTTGGGAATATATACCTCTTTCATATGTATCTGGTGGTAGCTCGAATGAAGATCCAATTTAGTGAAGAATTGGGCAACACTCAATTCATCCAGGAGGTCATCAATGACATGAATGGGGAATTTGTCTTTGATGGTAAGTTTGTTGAGGGCATGGAAGTCAGGACACATTTGCCAAGAACCTTCTTTCTTTAGTACCATGACCACAGGAGATGAATAAGGGCTCATACTAGGGCGGATAACGCCTGCATTAAGGAGTTCCTAGACCATTTTCTCAATTTCATTTTTTTGGGAAAAGGGGTGACGATACAGACGGATATTGGGAGGAAGGCTTCCTAGTACAAGGGGAATGGAATGATCATGAACACCACAGGAGGGAGGGAGGCCTTGGGGAGTGGAGAAGACCAATTGATGTTTATAAAGGATGGATTGGAGGTCTTGCGGTATCAAGGGTGTCCATGTTTCCTGTATGGCATGGAGTTGGGTGATAACACTAGAATGACCCTTTTTGAGCAGACTTTCCATGCGATGGGAACTAATCTTCTCAAGTGAGTCGGCGGTGATGCCTTGGAACTTATATTGGTGGCCCTCCTAGTCGAATTGCATGGTTAAGTATTTAAAATCCATGAGAATGGGACCCAAATTCCTTAGCTAGTCTTCACCCAACACAATGTCACAACCCCCCATGTCGATAGCAAACATATGGGATTTCAGTTGGTAGTCACCAATTTGGAGACACACATTTTCACAATGCCCTCCAAATTTCATGGAGCCACCATTAGCAATCATGATTTGGAAATTATTGACGACATGGATGTAGCAATGAGTTTCTTGGGCAATGCAACGATGAATAAAATTATGGGTACTACCACTATCAACCAGAATGATGAACTTCTGATGCTTGATGTAACTGATTATCTTGAGGGTTTGGGAGTGGAGAAGCTAGTGAGACCATTGAGGGAAATGATTGGTTCTACTTTGGGAGGGTCTGAGGGAGGGGTTATGTTAGTGGATTCCAATGATTCAGACATAGAGGGGGTTTCTTCATCTTCTTCTGAAATCTCCTCGGAGATGGCCATAAAAAGATTTTGTTATTTACACTTGTGTCCTGGGAAATATTTTTCGTCACAATTATAACGAAGGCCTTTGAGTTGGCATTCAACCATTTCAGCTCGGGGCAATTTTTGGATCTTTAGTGGAGCAGAGGGGGTAATGGGATTTATTGTTTTAGGACGAGGGGTGAAGGAACGTTTGTGGTTTTGAGAATATACAACATTTTGTGATTATTTATCTTCTTTGGTAGCCTCCACCCAACTCTTAGGCCGAGCCATGAGGACATGGGATCGAATTTCATCCTTGAGGCCACTGATAAAACACTCTTGGAAAAAGGCATCAGACATGCCCTTTGTTATAAAATCCAGGCACTCAAAGGAAACTATAAATTCTTCCATTGTTTCTAATTGTTTCAACTTTTTCAAATGGCCCAAATGGTTGGTGTCAGTGTCCAACCAAGATACCCTTGATGATAAATTTTTCTCCATTGCCACCATTGCCAACGTTCTTGATCTAGATGGAGAACACCATACCAAAGTTTGGCCAAGTCATCTGTAATGTTGTATAAGGAGAAGTAATGTTCCATTTGGGTTACCCAACTAGTCAGGTGCGAGCCATCAAATTTGGTCACATCCACCCATGGAAGGCATACGTCACATTGAAAGTGATGGTTTTGCGAGGTATGGGAATAAGAGGAATGGTCACCTTCAGTACGTGGAGGTGAGGAAGAGGAAGGGTTATCTGTAGAGATATGCAGTTTGGTGCAGAGTGCCAAAAAGACTGATTCAATCTGGGTGGTGACGTCTTGTTTGATTTCGCCCATTGAGGACTGCATGGTTGTATTGATGGCGAAAATATTGGCACTGAGTTGTTTCAATTCTTGTTGGGTCTCAATGAGACCAGATTGCAAGGTGTTGAAGCAAGCTTCCAAGTCTTGGCTATGAGTATGGACCATGAGGATGGGGGAACTGAAAAAGGGGTGGGCAAGGTAAAAAGAATTTGGCAAAAAAATGATATGGATGAATGTGATAAGGACGAAGAGATGAATCCAATGGAATAGGGCTGAAATAATGGTGAAAAAATTTCCAGACTTTTTATTTTATTTTTTATTTTTTATTTTTTTTACGTCTGGTCTGAAGAATACGGCAGAGAGGAAATACCCAAATGCTTAACCAGAAAGAAATGTGTATTTACCTGACAAATTGAACATAGTTGCACGACAATAGATCTTGTCTATTTTTATTTGTTTATGTTTCTGTCCCCAAGGGTTAGGTATTCAAGGGTTCTAAAGACAAGAGTTTTCCCTGTGCTATATCTCTCTAATATATGTGTGGGGTCCAATAGTAGTACTTGGCCCAATATCTCAGGGCACTAACCAAGGAGGATAGATTGTACCCTTAGTCATGCTACCCGACTACCCAGGTACTAGAGAGCATCTTCCCAAGTGTTGTTCTCGGTGACACTATAGAAGTCAGGCGACCGATCAATTTATCTAAAGAGGGATTTAGGTAATCTAGGTCAATCCATACATAGGTGTTGTCTGATGCGCTACCACTCGAAGGGGTAACAACAGGGGTTATAAGGGTGGCCAACAGATGCGCTCTTAAGTGCCACTTGTATCTCTTGTGTGTATGAATCCCTCAACTGCGGGTTTATGTGTTTAACGATAGATCTTTGTGGCTTAAAGACGCTGGAATACGTCTCTACCTTGAAAAAAAATTAACCCACACTTTCTGTCGAGGAAAGTACTCTGATACCACTTGTAATATACCGGATATAAAATGTATGTAGAACATAAATAAAATGTTAGTAATGGAAAAATAACATCAATATAACCAGAACATTCACCATGATAACATTGAAATGGTATAAGAATAACAACCAAAATAGTATTTTGAATCTGAAAGCAATGTTCATGGGCTTCTGTGAGGGGGCAACCTCTAGTTGAGCATAGCTCTATTAAAATAATATCCAAGCTAGGGTTCTCATACCCTCGACTTCTATTTATACTAAAAAGAAGCATCTAGAGGAAGATCCTTCTAGAAGCGGAAGATTCTATTAGGTCTTCTTACATCTGCCTTATTCTATTTTATTGAAAGGACTTATTAATATTGACCTTTATTACATCCAAATATATTGTTCTACCTATGTGTGGGTTAGGACCCTAACCCCGAGGTTTGTTTAAAATCATAGAGTAGTTCCAGACCATTGTCATGGAGGATTGGTAATTGGAAGAAGGTAAAAAATGCTTTGGCCAAGGACTCAAAAGTCATATGGGACCCTAATTTTTCATCTACATACCACTTGGCTAATGGGCCAGTGAGTGTGCATTGAAATAATCATAGTCGGATGGAATCATCCATAATTCTATTAGAAGAGCACCATAAGTGGAAATTCATGACATGGTTGGCAGGGTCATCTCCTGCCTTTCCTTCAAACATGGGGATATCTGAAGGTAGTTTGGTAGGCATTGCAGGCCATGTGGGGTCATGAAATATAGGATCATTTGTCAGTTTTCTTAGATCTGGTATGTTGAGAGAGGCCAAATATGGCATCTGGATTGGTGGTGGAGGATTAGTTCCATCCATGGTGTGAGTATTTTGTGAACCTGATCCTTGAGGGTGACTAGGTGGGTTTGTACTTCCCCCTTGAGGAGAAGATGGCCCTCTTCTTCCTTGTAAAGGAGAGAGGGTGAGTGTTTGAAATTGGGAAGTGGACCCAAGTAGGGTTGAACCAAGAAAAGTTGATCCCAAGACAGTGGCACTCACAAGAGTATGAGAAGGTGGAGTTGATGAGTTGGAAAGTATAGGAACTCCCCCTAGAATAGGAGGGAGGTTTAGCAAGCGTCTAGAATGACAGGGCTTCTGTGGGTCCCCTATGATGTCCAACTAGATGAGTGAATGTGTGTGAATGGTGGTGAGAGAAATAAATAAACAAGAGCCTTTGCTGCAATTTTAGAACTTTTACACAATATATATCTAAATCAAAATGTAATCAGAAGTGCATCATACATAAAGTGTGTTGATAAAGAATCATATATGTGGATAGGTGGATTTTGTCTGCATGGGGGAATAAATACAAAAAATGCTCGTGTCCTAAAAGATGTAATGTCCTTCCTCTCAAAATAGAACTGGACCTTCCAATAGCACTCGACAGTGGGGTCTAAAGCCACCGGAAGAGAAACTAGTGAAGGATGAAGAAATCAGTTATAATGAGGGGTAGAGGGGGCATATCCCAAAAGAATTGGCAATATTTACGAATAGCGACACAAAATCTGATTAAGGTGCAATTGCAGCCCACAATTTCCACCTGGGTAGATGTCCTAAAGTTTGGTCACTGTGTACCTCGGTCAAAGTGCGACATTTATATTTTCGGCCTCAGAAATGGGTCACGGGCTGGATCCCATCCAAGAGGTGGGTTCCTCAAGGGGGGATGCACAGAACAACCAGACCTTGGCCTTCAACCCTTCATGGGTATCTCCCTAAATTATGGTGTTAGGAACACTTGACTCAGAGGATTTAAAGTTCCCTATTTGACAACTTCTGTTGTTTTGAAAATGTGAGAACCAAATAACGGGGAGTTATTTGGATGCCTATCCCCGAAATCCTACCTAGAATAAAAGATTTATTTTGGCACCTCCTGTGGAGGAAAACTTAGTGAGTTTTTAGAAAAAATTTAGATGTGGTTGTTTTGAGATATTGGGGGTGTGAACCAACCTCGTTGAAATTAAGTGGGAGTGGATTTCTTCATCAAGAAAAGGATGGGGTGTTTCAGAATCCCTTTGGAGGAAACTTACTTCAACCTCCACGCTTCAAGATGGAGACTATGTGAGTGAGAAGTGACTTTGTGTGTGAACAAGTGAAAGTGTGCCAATTTTTAATAATTTAGGTGTCACTTTGTTGCATGTGGACTTCGCTTGGTCCTTACAAGTGTTGATTACCTAAGTTACTATGTGTCGTTGGTACAACCTTACGGAATTTTAAAGTCCCTAGGAAACTAGGATGTGGACATGTGGGTCTATACTATTCATTTAACTCCCTATTGTGATTTAATATAAGAAATCTTTGAAACTATCCTAGATTGTAGCATGTGGGCATGTATGGGCCCATTACAAAACCTTTAAACTTCCCTAGTGATTTAATCTAAGAAAGTAAATTTCAACACTATCCTATCTTTGTAGCATGTGGGCATGTATGGGCCCTTTACAAGTTTAAGGTGTGTTTGAAAAATAAACTAAGAGGAGTCTCGAGGGGGTGTTGTCCTCTCCTAAATATTTTGTCTTTTTAAGGGAGGTGAAATTGTCCTCCAACCTCTTTCTGATTCTCAAGATCTCTTTGAAGCGTGAGAGAAGAGAATACTCAACGATTGATACCCAATTTCTAGTCCCAATGCAAGTTTTATATGTGATTACAAATGACTCCAACTTACACTCTTAGTCAAAGCAAGCCATCCATGTGGTTAAATTAAAATAAAAGAGGAAATCATGATTTTAAACCCCCTAAGTGCCTATTTGTTTTGACTAATCCCTTTATATGGAGAGGGAACTAAGTGTGGTGCAGATTACAACATGCATGGAATCAACTTTCAAAAGGCTATAGGCCCTCCACAGATCATAAAAAGATTACAATGTGTATTTTTTTTCATAGGTGTGCGAGTCTCAGACTAGACCAAGGCGCTTTGAGCGCCAATGCATGAATTAGAAGAGGTTGATGGGTGCAGGTGCGTAGAAGGCGTTGAGTAATCCAATGATTTTGGCGCACGTGTGCACGATGCGCGACTTTGGGCTGATAAACTAGCGCACATCTGTCACGGAGTCATGAAGAAAATTCTGGATGAAGTTCCTTCAACTCAACTTTGAATTTGGCTTCCTGTAGGTTGGCTTGGGCCAGTTATGGTACCTGCAGGTCAAATAAATAGAAAGAAGAGCTAGAATAACCCAAATGGGGTAGGAAATTGATACCTTTCCCCAGTGGAGTCACCAATCTATTGCACCTCTTTTGTAACCTAAATGAGAAAAACAGAGGTTCTTACAAGCTTAGTTGGGTTAGCTAAGCAAGACAACAGTAAAGGAAAGGGTTAGAAGAATAAACATAAAAGACTAAGCTAAGAATTAAACTAGGAAAGGAACAAACAACTAAACTATTGTGCATAAGGACATAAGAACAAGAAACAAACAAGACTCATGTCACCAATGGAAAGGATTATATTAGTGAAAAGAAAACACCAAAGAGAAAGGGGACTTTGGCTCCCTTCTTCCTCCAAAGGAGGGCTCTTGGACCCCCAAGATTGAGCTGTTCTTACAACTTGAAAACTTGAAAGAAATGGTGAAAGAATCCCAAGATAACCCACTCAAAAGGTGATGTGGATAGCCCAAATGGAATGGTGCTAGTATGCTCTTGATGAGGAGGTTTTCCCAAGAGAATAGGAGCAGCATAACCTTACAAATGAATTCCTTGAAAAGATAGTGCACCCATGGCCTCCTTTTATAGCATAGCTTTGAGGCATTATGCAACCAACTTTTAGTGTGAAAAGGGGTTGTTTAGGGAACCTTTAGGTCTTTGACTGGCCACCCAGTTGGATCCAACCAAAATTTGGATGTCAAATTGAGTTGGAAGATGAACCAGAAGTGGGTGGGAGGTCGACCAACATCATAAATGCGCCGTTCTTAGGTGTACATGGATTTTAGCGTCCACAGTCGTGCATCGTGCACATGTGCACTTTTCCTGCGTTTCTTGATGGCGCATGTGCACGCGCGAACTGTGTAGTCATAGCACATCTTGATTTTATAACTAGTTGTATAGTTTTGGACCTTTTCGAAATGTTTTTTTGGTAATTTTGGTCCATGGGTGAATTAATAGATGTTTGAAGATGCTGGATTCCTATAACCATTTGTGGATGGAATTTCAGTGATAACAACTATATCCAGAAAAGAAACCAAAACAATTTGATGGAAAGGGGAAGACGAATACTGTTGCTACAATACAGCAAGATCTTGGTTCTAAATCAAGAGATGAAGGAAAGATCACAACAACTAGAGTACAAGGTGTTTTTCCTGAGTCTGTACTAAGGCTTAGAGTACAATGTCAAGGCATCCGAAGGTAAGTAAAGGTGTATATGAAGATAAATTACCTTCTGTAAAGGAAACTAATGAAGGTTTCTACATTCCCGACGTCTAGCTTCCAACTGCTCTTGACCAGTAATGTCTCGTTCAATGGCTGTCCATGAACTCTCAAGTTCTTCCCGGGTGTTAGCAGTTATGAGTATTGTATCGAAAAGACTTAAAGCGATATGATTTTGATTAGAGAGTCCAGGTTGAATATTCGGTTGATTTACTGTAGGGACAGTCATTTAGGAATGATTCCAGTATGGAAATGGTTTTAAATGAGAGAATTTATTGGTTGTTTTAATCCAGACGAAAAATAAAGAAAAACCTTTGCATGAACAAATGAAATAAGAATGCAAATTGAAGCCCCTTTCCTATAACTATGTTGTTTATGATGAAAATAACGGGAGATGGGAGAAAACATTAAGCTGTAGATGACGCGAAGTTCCTGTCAGTGCAAAAATCACGTATACACAGAAGAAGCAATTGACATAAACATAATTGACCGAGTGTAAATAAACATAAAATCCTGTAAACGTAAATTGGTCTTACACCCGCTAATAGTTGGTGCAGAGGAAAGACAAAAAATGATTACAGAAAGAAAATTTGCAAACCTTTCACCATAGTAGTGGTAGTACTAAATTACAGTGATACACGTCAATTATGTAGAGCAAAATGAAAAGAAAAAAAGAACATGACGAAACAAACTTGCAACACAGTCGTGACAGAATCAGGAATCTTCAAATTGCTTGTATTAACTCCTTTGATGCAAAAAACTCTCTTACAGTTAGTCCACAAAAAGTCCAGCCCTCTATTCTTCCTTTGGTGATGTATTTATACAAAATTTGCCTCTCGGTTCAGAAGAGCCAAATTGCTCCATCTGTCCGAATCTGTTTTCCAAAAAAGGTGCCAGGTGCTTGTTTTTTCTTAAATTTGATGCATATAATACATCTGTCAAAAAATTGAAACACAATCTGTAAAGTCTTTACATTGACAGATGGGGAGAAAGAAATAACTCTATTTCACCTATTCTATTTTCAAGAAGAGGTAGATGCTTGTCCTCACATGGATGCGGTGTACATGATACACTTGTCTACAAACTGGGTCACAAGCTGTGAAGGCTCGGCTTGACAACTGGCTTCGGCAAAATAGCACTCTCGGGCCAGCTGTGGGAGTTTACCATCTATTTGTACATTGACGAGTTCAAGAGCGCCGAGTTGTGCACTAGGCTGAATCAAATGCTTTTTGATTTGAGCCGAGTCTACCCTGTCCATCCCGGAGATTTCTGCTGAATTCTTCTCATTTTTCTCTTTTATGTCGAGAGAGATCCGATATGTATCTATCTGTCTCAGTGTCTCTGCGTCTCTTCCAATATCCATTCCTAATTGCTCACCATTCATGACATCGCAGGCTTCTACTAACGAATTTGTCACTTTTTGAACCTGCTCTTTGCTCGAAGCAATAATCTGTTCGCAATTCTTTAACAAGATATTGCCCCTAGTCTGTTCTGCAATGGTGAGCCCGGGTGGCCCTGAAAACCTATTGTTAGTTTCTATAACTACCTCTTGAAAAGCAATCTGAGCAGCTTCTGCGTTCCTTTCTTTGCTAATCAGATTCTCGGAGATTTGATGTATTAACAAGCAGTCTTCTCGAATCTCCCCTACTTTGTTAAGCAGGCTCTGTTGAGCAAAGGAAATCCTACTTCGAATATCAGTTGCTTGGGTTTTAACGATATTAATGTCAATTGCTCTGCTTTCTGTGACCTCCAGTTGAGCTTGCAGTTGTGTAATCGTATCTCTCTGCTGGCCCGATTGCACCCGACCATCTCGTATCGTAGAATTTGCTTGTTCTAGCTTGGTCTTGAGGACCTCGATTTCTTTCTTGTCGGTCAGTTTGGCCAGCTCTATTGCTCCACTTTCTTGGCTCTTAGCGTCTTCCGCAGCTGAAGCTACTCGAGCTTCAAGAGTCTTGATCAATCAGTTCTTTCTCTTGAGTTGATTCTTTAACATTGCAACTGAGAATTGGTTCACCGTCGCATACGCTCCCAACGTTCCTGCAATCTCCGTGGCGAATTCATCTTTCTTTTTATTCATCCCATTGGTCATTACTTTAAATTTTTTAACCGTGGATTCTCCCTCTTGGCAGAATTCTCGCTTCACTACAGCTTTTCTCTTTTTGTCAAAAAAGAATTCGTTAGGAGGGAGCTCCTCTGCCCTTATAGGTCTCAGTCCTTCGCCAAAAATACATCCTTCCTGTATGTTTCCTTGCGTCGACTGCAAGGGGGTGACAGAGGTGATGGGCTGCCCAATCTGCTTCGCAGTCTTCAGCGGTGTGCTGAGTGGACTTTGCTCTTTCGGGGGATCGGAGGTCTTCGTCCCCGCCTCCAGATTCTGAATTTCTGGTGGGTTTGTGTCTTTTATTTCCACCTGCGAATTATGCTCCTTAGGAGGATCAGCGACCTCTTTTCCTGTTTTGGGATTTTCCTCCCGCTCAGGATTCTTCTCTGCTTCAGGGCCTTTTTCCTTGTCTGGATTCTTCTCCGGCTCAGGATTCTCCTCTCGCTCCCCTTCTTGATGTTTTTTGGGGTTAGATGTTTTCCCCTCAGAGCTTTCGACCTCTTTTTCTTTATTTTTGGGAAGTCCCAAACCTCCCAGCACCACGGGGAGACATCGTTTCCTGTTCGCCTGAAATTTTAAGACAGAATCCCTGTCTTCGGCCGCTAGGGATTTGATTCAGAATTGTACTTCTGGATAGGATCTGTCCCCTCGGAAAACATCATCTGAGGGCGAGTGTTCGTGTTCGAACCTCTTTAATCCATAATTCCCTAAATGAGTACTTACGATCCTCTGTGGATCATGCCTTTTATATTCAATATAGGCCAAATTTAAGCCTTCTAAGGCTGTAGCCTCAGCCTTAGCATGTCCAAAATCTAACAAGGAATAGGAATTAAGCCGGATAGGAAAAGACGACCATACCTTCTTTGTTGATGCTTTTAATTCTTTGCTCACGCCGCCAATCACTGTTTGGCGAGCGATCTCGCGACATACCAGTATATCGGGGATAAATTGTGGGAGCGCCAGAGGAGGAACAACAACTCCGAATACTCTCAAATAGGAGAATTCCTCTTCCACATACCAGTCTGCGATATGGATCAGATTCGCAGCCATGCCATCCGAGATGCGGGGTGGCAAAAGACCAAAAATGGTGACATGGAGAGGCACCATCACCCAGTTAAAAATCTCATAAATAAACTCATTTGCATTATCTTCCCACAGCTTATCATGGTACTCATGCACAGTTTTATCTTCGGATGGACTCCAAGCCCAATTCATTAAAGGAAAAGGTGTCATGGAGCATATCGCATCCATGATATATGCGGACATGAAAAATCCGGATGGTCTCCCTGCTTCCCTTTTTTCTCGGTACTCGGTGATCCTGTTGAACAAACTATCAGAGAGCATCTTTGCCCAATTGAACGAGGAACTTTCTGCTACCCGATAGATGAGGGGTACCCACTGGACTTGAAAATGCGCGGTATCCTCCCATCTAAAAAGCCGACAAGTCATCATCGCCACATACATGTAATTTGGCTCCAACGAAGAAATCGAATACACACCCTTGTCGTTCACTCTGAATGTCGTGGAAAGCGACACCCAGTTCTTTATCAGGCCTGGCAAGGTTCTATCAAATTCTTAACATTCCTTGTTTTTGAACTCCTCCAGGAATTCTTTGCCATATGTATATTCGAAAGTTGCGGGGAGTTTATACATGGACCGGATATGCTCTGGTCTGAAAGTACCGACCGTGTTCCCTCGGTCATTTATGATGGTTCTGGTGATTAAGTCGACGTGATCCAATGCCCATCGGATCATATCGTAGTATGGGAGCAACCGAGGTCTTAATGCAACCAGGTGCATCCCCGACTGAACAATAATCTTGTACTTGGTGTTCAGGTCATCCTTCACAATATCATAGTTATAGTCATCAGAGTCTGAACAGTTTACCAACTCGGATTTCAGGATACCTGAAATAGTCGACCAAGTGGATACTGAACCGCTCGACCGGGGCAAAGTGTCTGAGATGTTCTCTGGACCTTGTGCCGCAACCTCGACATTTGCTTTTGCCTCTCTCCTTGGTGCCATAGCTAAAGCTTGCTGTCTTTCTCTTCTGCAGTAGACCTGTGTATACATGCGAGGATAAGTTTTCTCGGAGAAAAGTGAGTTCTATGCGCAAAGAGAAATGTTTATAGAACAGAATGAAACTTTCGTATATATTTGAAAAATATTGTACCCTATGAAACAAGTCTGTCAAATCGCGAATTAAAACCAGATTAAATGTATAAATCCGATTTTATTTGTTCGTGGATTTACCCTAAATCCACATTAAAGTCATCAATGTTTGGCGGCTTTGACAGGCCACCGGGTCACGAAGAGTAAATAAATCCCTTGTGAAGTGTGGCAACCTTGAAGCGCGGGACGTACCTCATTTTAAAATTATTTTTCCAAAATTTCAAATCTTAATGACTTAGAGATTTCCTCGCTTTTCGTCATCTCGTGAATTTCTCTTTAATGTTTTGAGCTTACAACTCGTGAGACTGGGAGTTCCGATTTTGGCATTAATTAACCATAATCTTGATGTAGCGGATCCTTAATGATATGATTAACTTAATCGCGAGATCGTGACTCGGGAATTCGAAGACAAGTTTTTTAGGAGAATGATATGCTGAGTCGCGATATCGCAATGCGGCGATAATTAGGCTCAAATTAAGAGAAGGAAATCTTAGATTAAGGGACTGATTACTCCTGATATATTTATGTCGCAACTTCGTGAGTCGGAGTTTTGGATATCTTAACTTTATGAAATAAAATGTCGAGCGGCGATATACCGAGAACCAAAATATTAACCGTGGTTAGTCTTTTTTAATCTTAGTTATCACCCAAGGTCTTCTCCAGAGTTATCGCATTCTCGGCTATCGGGGGGCTAAGAACAAAAACTTTTCCTCGACGAATGCCGAGGCGCGAAATACCGACGATGCCTAATCAAGGGTTAAAGAGTTTACCATAGTCAATGCCTTGGGTGAAAAATTGAAGGAACGAGTTCGCAATTGCACGACTCGGGACTTGTGAATTCAAATATTTAAAGCACCCGACTAGCGACATTCGGAAATGAAATAAAAGAGCAAACACTCTTGCGAAAAAATGAACCTTTATTGAAAGTGAAAACGCATTTCTATTCATGCGACAAGGTTTGAAAGTGTTATGATGTTCGGAAAGAGAAGAAAAACAACTTCAGATTTCAAGTATCAAACTTTGAAAATTCGCGCGGGGTGAAAGAACAAGGGTGGCTCCAACATAGGCTCCAACTAGGGATCTCGCTTCCTTGTGAGGCAGGAAGAACAGTAGACCAGGTGCCAAAATTGGGTAAATGGAGTCATAGGCTAAAATGAAGGAGAAATCCAAAGAAAAAAGATAGAAAGGAGAAAAATCTTTCGCTTGGTAACCCAGAAACTTTTCGAACTCAAATACTCTTCCCAAACACAGCTGAAGTCGTCTTCACAATTTTCCATTTCTCACTACTAAGTTTGGGGAATGCTTCAAGACAGTCGTAACTGTCCTAGGGTATTCAATAGGCCTTGTGATCCTCAGCTTGCATTAAAGAATGATATTATATAATCTAAAAAGGGGAGTCCCGTCGGAATTTTGAGGAAATGATCAGGTTTTCAGAAAGCGTTGATTACCAAGTTGATTGATGTTTATATATAACAGCCTTACAGATCTCTCAGACATTGCTTCACTGCCAGCGAGCCTGTTCTGACCTCTTTTTACTGAATTTCTTTTCACCACTTCAGAAATTATTTATGCGTTTAAACGCTAAGACGAGGGCAATCATTACTGAATTTCCTTTCATCGTCTTAATGAACTAGGTGGGGGAAATCATTTCTGAATTTCCTTTCACCACCTGTCTCATTATTTTATTTTATTTTTTGAAACACGAAGATGGGAGCAATCAGTTTATATCAGGGCTGAGATCTGCAAAATATTTTTTATCAGAGGTCTGTCATCTTATTTTGATTACTCGGTATCAACCTTCCTTTGACCCTCACAAGACCTTTAGTTCTTAGGGAGACAGGGGAGAATAATTTTTTTTTTAATGAACATCCTGTTCGAGCAAGCTTCGGTTTTTCGGATGCTATTGAAAAACCTAGGAAAGTTAGGATCGCTATAGGCGTTCCTTAGCTTAACAAGGGATCAAGTAGTTGTGAAGACCAACTTTCTTATTAAGATCTGCTTCAGAATCCCTGGGGTTTGAAACGAAAAACCCTTTATCCCTTCCCAAAGGCTTGGAAAGATAATGACTCACTAATTTTAGGCCTGAAAGATAAATAGAAAACGAGACAGCAATCAAAAAGGGGTAAGATCAAAAAAGGTTACAACCGTTCTGGACTAGTCTATGAATGCATTTGGGAACGAAAATTATGACTGACTGCATCTGGGTTCGACATATCATTCCAATTTAGTATGAAGATCAAAGTCCAAAAATAATCCTGTTATCTAACCTTTTGCATTAAAATTTGAACAATATTACCTTAGATTGCTTTAAACAACCTTTCATGATCTATGTATCAAGAAAACTCACCTCTGTCTTTCGATTTCCTCGTGGACTATGAATTATCTTATGTATCACCTGATTTATGTTGTTCTATTATCCACACTGGTCCGCACATTATTTTTTCTGTTAGCTTCGTCTGAGGCTGGAAACCTGCAAAAATGAATCCGAGTCTCATTTGAAAATGTGTTGAAAATTTAAGAAGGAAAACCAAAAATTGAAAATAAATATTTGAGAAAACATTAATATGTACAAAAACTCATAATGAACTTTATTTATTTAAAAATATATATATACATATATAACAAATTTTCTATCCGACTATTGTTATGTCATGTAGTGTTTCAGATATCGTCCATTGACAGGGGCGCTAAGTACTTCCCCATCAATATTTTCCAGAAGAAAAGAATTCTTTCCTTCTGGAGCCGAGATCTTGAATGGACCATACCAAAGGTGGTCAAATTTTCCATGCTTTGCGTCTTATTCTCTTCTCACATCCCACCTTAACACTAAGTCACCTGGGAGGAACTCTCTATCCTTCGCCTTAAAGTCGAACAGTGCTTTCATATCGTCTTGATATTTTTGTACTTTTTCATCAACCTCCACTCTAAACTGTTGAATCTCAATGAGTTGGTTAATTCTTCTAGTCACATGATTTGGCTCTTCGCTTTGATCCTGCCACAATTTCATCACTGGCAATGCCAAGTTTATGGGCAGAACCATCTCGGTTCCATATACCATCTGAAATGGTGAAATGTCGATAGATCTTTTAGTGTTGATGCGGTTTTCCCATAATGCGTGTTTCAAATGTACATGCCAGGATCTCTTGTTTTCGTTCAGTACCTTTTTTATCACATTCACCAGACTCTTATTTGATGACTTAGCCAACCCATTTCCATGAGGGTAATAAGTAGTGGAATGGCCGAGAACAATACTGTACTTCTGGCAGAAATCGATCATAGCCATGGATTTGAAATCCTGGGCGTTGTCAGTAAAAATCTTTCGGGGACACCCGAATCTTGACAAAATGTTATCTTCCAAGAAACCAATCACCACCGAATCTGTTGCTCTTTTAGTTGGAATTGCTTCCACCCACTTTGTGAAATAATCTATGGCTGTTAGGATCCACTTATGCTGAGCACTAGAATGGGGGTTGATTTCCCCTATGAAGTCTAATCCCCATTGTTGAAACGGGGCTTCAGTTTTGACTGGAACGAGTGGTAATGCAGGGAGTTTCTACTTTCTAGCAAATACTTGGCACGAGTGACAGGCACGTACTTTGGCATTAACATCCGAAAATAGTTTTGGCCAATAATATCCGACTCTCAGGTTCTTGTAGGCCGTGGCTCTCCATGCATGGTGTCCTCCACAAATTTCTTCATGAAATTCTTCTATAACTCGCGGAGTTTCCGACTCAACCAGACAGACCAGTAAGAACCCAAGTGGATCCTTCCAGTATAGTTGATTTTCTGAGATAAAATAATTTACGGCATGGAGTTTTAAAGTTCTGCATTTGGATGGTGTTATTCCATCTGGACATTTCAGGTTTAATAAATAGAAAACTATATCCTTATACCATCTTGACGACATGATTTTTTCCTCAATCTTGTTTGGATATGTCTGGTCATCCGGCTCTCGCAACTGTGTGTCTTCGCCTTGTAGGCAATCGATGTCAAGATCTCTAAGGTTCGATTCAGCCAAAAGTTTGGCCAAACCCTTTCCCTTTATTAATTTAGTAGGTTTGATTTCTAGATCAAATTCCTGTATCTTAGCGAGCCAACGCCCTCATTTTCCATCGCTGTCTGGCTGTACCAATATATCCTTCACAGCACTGGTTGGCACATATGCAATAATTTTTGAATGTAGAACGTAAGTTCTGAATGCCTTTAGCGCTTTCACCATTGCATATGCCTGTTTTTCCATTATATCATATTTTAGTTCAGCGTCTCTAAGGATCTTACTAAAAAACGCGATCGGGCGCTCAAAACCTTCATCATCTTTTTGCAGTAACACTGCGGCGATAGTATGTTGGGAAGCAAATGAGAAGATGAGGAAATCCTTCAGGTAATCTGGGCTTGTTAACACAGGCGCCTCACTGATAATTTTTTTAATATGATTGAACGATGCTTTAGCCTCGGTGGTCCAATTTACTCTGCTATCCTTTTTCAGCATTCCTGTGATCAATTTAACAATCTCAGCGAAATTTGGTATGAACCTTCGTAAAAAATTTATTGTACCTAAGAAAGCTTGGATTTCTTTAACGTTTCTAGGAATACTGATAGTTTGTATCGATTCGACTCTCTTAGGGTCAATCTTGATTCCATCTTTAAATACGATATGCCCTAGAAGTTTACCTTCCTGCATGGCGAAATGTGATTTCTTTGGGTTCAAAGATAGACCATACCTGCGGCATTTTTCGAAAGTCTGTTTTAAATGAATCAGATGTTCTTCATCGGTTTTAGAGAAAATTGTTAAATCGTCGAGGTATATTACTATGAAATTATCTCTTTCTCCAACGAAAGAGATGTCCATGGCACGCTGGAAGGTATCCCCTGCATTCATTAAACCAAAAGGCATTTTGTCATACATGAATGTGCCCCATGGAGTGGTAAAAGCGGTTTTTTCTTTATCTTGCTCGTTCATGGCTATTTGGTTGTAACCAGAAAATCCATCTATCATAGACATCCGATTTTCCCCAACTACCCTTTCAAGGACGCGGTCCATTTTAGGAAGTGGATAATTATCTTTAAGAGAGGACCTGTTCAAGTTCCGGAAATCTACACACAGTCTGATTTCTCCGTTCTTTTTTCTGATAGGGACCAAATTTGCTATCCAGTCTGAGTATCTTAGAGGTACAATTATTTTCGGGTCTAAAAGCTTCTTGACTTCCTTTTCAATAACAGGCAACAAAATGGGGTTAAACTGCCTAAGCTTCTGCCTAAAAGGCTTGACTCCGGGTTTCAAAGGTATGTTGTGCTCAATTATGGAAGTATCGTATGTTCGAAGCTCATCATAAGACCAGGCGAAAACATCTTTATACTGTCTAAGTAAGTCCCTATACTGGTCCTTCACCTTAGAGGGAAGAAATTTAGATATTTTTACCACCCTGGAATCTTCCTCAGTTCCTATATTGCAATCCTCCACTTCTTCTGGTTGGGGCTGCAAAGTAGACTTCACAGGTATGTCGTTCTGATTGAAAAGTCTTTCTAAAGGAATTAAGCCCTTCGGGATTTGGTTATTTTTGAGGACTAACATGCGGTGATCCGCTATTTTTTCTCGGAATGTTTCAGGATTTTCATCTTCTTGCATGACCCAAGTCGGGTCGTTTTGGTTTTCTTGATCTGGATGGGTCTCAGAGAACTCGCCTATCGCTATAAGAAATTTTTGAATTTGTTCGTCATCCTCAAAAACCTGCCAATGTCGGACATTGTCTGGTATAGAGGGTTTATATCTGATTTCAATATGATATTTCAGTTTAACATTCGTGGGAGGGGAAAAGGTTGAGGCTGCCTTAGCCAATGCGTCAGCATGCAAATTTTCTCTGCGAGGAATAGAATGGATTTTTATAGATGAGAAAAAATTCTCCATCAAATCCCAAGCACAATTTCTGTATGTTCTTAGTCTGGGATGCTTGGCTTGGTATTGTCGGTTTACTTGTTTTACTATTAATTCAGCGTCACCATAAACCTCCAAATTTTTTATGTTTAATTTTTTGGCCGCCTCTAAACCTAGGATCAATGCTTCATACTCGGATACATTGTTGGTGTAATCTATGTTCCATTGCAAGCGATATGAGAAAGGAACGGTAAATTTACCCTCAGGTGCTATCAAAAGTATGCCAGCACCAACTCCTTCAGAAGATGAAGCGTCGTCGAAGTACATCTTCCAGAGACCACTTTTGCATAGTTCTTCAGTCAAAGGGATAAGCTCTTCTTACTTCATATCAATTTCTTCTGGACATCCATTTAAACCATCATCGAAAGATAATATGAAATTTCCCAGATCTTGGTCCGCGATATAAATGGGAAAATTATTTGGATTCTGGGGATCACTGACAGTATATGCCAATCTTGTTTCTCTGTACAATCGGGTAAACTGACCACCGAATATAGGAATTGTGGCATATAAAATGTCCAATTGTAGAGAACCTCCCAACTTGGCTCCCCATGATCTGGATAACAACATACCATATTTTGGGGGGATATCTGCGATAACCACATCCATCAAGACGCTCTTGACTGGGACCTGAGCCAGGGTAACAACCAGATCTTTTATCATTCCCATACATTTAACCTTTCTTGAATCGAAGGAGTACAGATCTCCATAGAGTCTAGTGATCTGGAGGCCCAACCTCTCCATTATCATTTTGGGCATAACATTATGTGAAGCCCCGGAGTCTAACATGCAGTTATGTAGCAGTTGTTCATGTATATTCAGGGTGATATAGAAAGGAGTGACGTTGTCTTTGGATCCCTCAAAATGGGGACCAAAGGTTATGTTAGGTCTATCATCTTCTAGATTGATGACATCAGAGTGACTTTCGGGCTCGTAAACACCCATTACTTTGGCAATCTGCTTATGATAAGTGGGGTTTTTTGCTAATTCTACCAAAGGAATTGGTATTTTAATTTTATTTAATTCGTTTTCAAAATTGTAAGAGGTATTGGTCTTGTCCGCTTCTTTGACTAGGTCTTCCGAGCATTTTTCTTCCGACTTGTTGGTCTGGACCGCTTTATCTTTTGTGGCCTTAGTTGCAGACGTAACTTTATCTGTTGATCCTGGTTCCTTTATTTGGTTTTCATCCTTTTTCACCTCAGACTCTTGAGTCTATGCCATCTTGACTTTATTGCTGGGTAGTGATGTCTCTTCCAAAGGAGGTTAAGGAGGCTGACCCCTTGGCAGTATTTTCATAGGTTGGTTAGTTGCGATGGGTTTATTTTTTGATCTCAGATTGTATCTGGGTTGAAAATCAGCCGCTATCATTTCTGTTTCTAGTTGGGATGCGCAAGGGTCAATATGATCACCTTCTTTTTCTTCATTAGATGGTTGAGGAGTATTTAAGGATTTCTCATAGACTTACTTAGTGAGAAATGGCTGCGAACGCTCATCACCGAAACATGCAACTTCATCTCCCGAATCTCCGAAATCTTGGAGGTCATTTGCTCCTATAAAATTTTCGTTTTTTAGTGGAGCCTGTATTTTTTGATCTTCATTCTTTATTTGCCTCTGTTGATTTTGGATATTTGGGTTTCTTCTGAAGTCCTTTTTGTTAGAAGAATCTATTTTGGCCTGATCTAACTCCATCCTAGAGATTTTGTTAGATAGATCTTTAATTATTCGGGCCATATCATCCACTCTGTCATCAGTGTATCTATTCGACCTGGAAGGACCAACCGGTTCCTTATAGCATCTATTATCACGGTTGACTGTTTCTATTTTTTCCTTCATCTTACCTGAAGCCATCATATTGGATTCTATCTCGACTGCATCGTCTTTCATTCTAGTCAGCGTGGCTCCTCTTCTTTCTCGCAAAAGTAACGCAAATTCGGGTTCGAAGGCTCCCGCAAAAGTTACTTTGGCTGAGGGTTCAGAAGGTTTAACGGCCGCTGGAATTTTATTATAAAGTTTGTTAAATATTAGAATGAATTCCATAACGGTTTCTGAGCTCTTTTTCTTCAAGGACCCAAATTCGGTAAGGTAATACAAGTGATCCTTTCGTTCTCCCCATTGTCTGAGGAAAGCATCTTCCAATTCATTATACGTTCGAATAGAAGCTGCAGGAAGGCTCCGAAACCAAGTTCGGACCTGTCCTTCGAAGGTCTGGACAAGTAATCTCGAATAGACATCTTCGTGCACAATACTGCAAATGTCTGCGAACTGGTCAAAGAAGTTTATGTGCTCGGCTGCGGTTAGATCCCCTTCCCCAGTAAACTTAGGAAGATTTTTGATGTAATTGTCGGGTAAGTGGTGGAGGGGAACGGGTAAGACCAGGGGAGCGTATCTTGCGACTACTTTTGCAAATACTCCAGGAGGGGGAACATTTGGTCCTCCACCTCCTGCTCCGACGCCTGCCATCGATTTAGGAGTAGGGAATAAGGGCGTAACACACTGTTTTGAATCGGGTGAGTCAGGGAGGTTCTGTTGAAAAAGGGCTGGTATGCCTAAAGATAATGATCTTCCTAAAGGACTTTTACCCTTGTTTATATATGTGAAACCCTGGTGTGGCTCACTCCCAAATTCTGAGTAGTATGTTTCCGGATCTTTGGTATGAGGCAGAGGCTTATAGGAGGTAGGAGGTTTCGAAGGGCATTTAGTCTTTGTAAGTGGGTTTTTGGGTTTATTAACTGAAGCGGTCGCCTCAGATGAGCCTCTCGCTCTTAAAAATTTTTCAGGATTATTTATAGGCGCAATTGGCTTTCCATCCGGGTTCTGTCTGGTATGTCTTCTACCAGACGCCAGTTTGTGTTTCAGTGGAGTCGCCAAGTGAAATATTTAGAACAAGCCTTTAATAAAGGTGTGCACTCTTTGTTCACCATCAAAGAGTAACACTATCAACGAAATAGTTTGTCGTTTTCCCAGGGAAAAGATTTCGTAACTTCGTTCCCCGGCAACGGCGCCAGAAAGATGTTGTTCCTGAGTCTGTACTAAGGCCTAGAGTACAGTGTCAAGGCATCCGAAGGTAAGTAAAGGTGTATATGAAGATAAATTACCTTCTGTAAAGGAAACTAATGAAGGTTTCTACGTTCCCGATGTCTAGCTTCCAACTTCTCTTGAGCAGTAATGTCTCGTTCAATGGATGCCCATGAACTCTCAAGTTCTTCCCGGGTGTTAGCAGTTATGAGTATTGTATCGAAAAGACTTAAAGCGATATGATTTTGATTAGAGAGTCCAAATTGAATATTCGGTTGATTTACTGTAGGGACAGTCATTTAGGAATGATTCCAGTATGGAAATGGTTTTAAATGAGAGAATTTATTGGCTGTTTTAATCCGGACGAAAAATAAAGAAAAACCTTTGCATGAACAAACGAAATAAGAATRCAAATTGAAGGCCCTTTYYTGTAACTATGTTGTTTCTGATGAAAATAACGGGAGATGRGAGAAAACATTAAGYTGTAKATGACGCGAAGTTCCTGTCAGYGGAAAACTCACRTATRCAMAGAAGAAGCAATTGACATAAACATAATTGACCKAGTGTAAATAAACATAAAATCCTGTAAACGTAAATTGGTCTTACACCCGCKAAYAGYTGGTGCAGAGGAAAGACAARARAYGATTAYAGAAAGAAAAWTTGCAAACCTTTCACCATAGTAGTGGTMGTACTAAATTACAGTGATACACGTCAATTATGTAGAGCAAAATGAAAAGAAAMAAAGAACATGACGAAACAAACTTGCAAMACAGTCGTGACAGAATCRGGAATCTTCAAATTGCTTGTATTAACTCCTTTGATGCAAAAAACTCTCTTACAGTTAGTCCACAAAAAGTCCAKCCCTCTATTCTTCCTTTGGTGATGTATTTATACAAAATTTGCCTCTCGGTTCAGAAGAGCCAAATTGCTCCATCTGTCCGAATCTGTTTTCCAAAAAAGGTGCCAGGTGCTTGTTTTTGCTTAAATTTGATGCATATAATACATCTGTCAAAAAATTGAAACACAATCTGTAAATTCTTTACATTGACAGCTGGGGAGAAAGAAATAACTCTATTTCACCTATTCTATTTTCAAGAAGAGGTAGATGCTTGTCCTCGCATGGATGCAGTGTACATGATACACTTGTCTACAAACTGGGTCACAAGCTGTGAAGGCTCGACTTGACAACTGGCTTCGGCAAAATAGCACTCTCGGGCCAGCTGTGGGAGTTTACCATCTATTTGTACATTGACGAGTTCAAGAGCGCCGAGTTGTGCACTAGGCTGAATCAAATACTTGTCGATTTGAGCCGAGTCTACCTTGTCCATCCCGAAGATTTCTGCTGAATTCTTCTCATTTTTCTCTTTTATGTCGAGAGAGATCCAATCTGTATCTATCTGTCTCAGTGCCTCTGCATCGCTTCCAATATCCATTCCTAATTGCTCACCATTCATGACATCGCAGGCTTCTGCTAACGAATTTGTCACTTTTTGAACCTGCTCTTTGCTCAAAGCAATAATCTGTTCCCAATTCTTTAACAAGATATTGCCTCTAGTCTGTTCTGCAATGGTGAGCCCGGGTGGCCCTGAAAACCTGTTGTTAGTTGCTATAACTACCTCTTGAAAATCAATCCGAGCAGCTTCTGCATTCCTTTCTTTGCTAATCATATTCTCGAAGATTCGATATATTAACAAGCAGTCTTCTCGAATCTCCCCTACTTTGTTAAGCAGGCTCTGTTGAGCAGAGGAAATCCTGCTTCGAATATCAGTTGCTCGTGTTTTAACAATATTAATGTCAATTGCTCTGCTTTCTGCGACCTCCAGTTGAGCTTCCAGTTGTGTAATCGTATCTCTCTGCTGGCCCGATTGCACCCGACCATCTCGGATCGTAGAATTTGCTTGTTCTAGTTTGGTCTTGAGGACCTCGATTTCTTTCTTGTCAGTCAGTTTGGCCAGCTCTATTTATCCACTTGCTTGGCTCTTAGCGTCTTCCGCAGCTGAAGCTACTCGGGCTTCAAGAGTCTTGATCAATCGGTTCTTTCTCTTGAGATGATTCTTTAACATTGCAACTGAGAATTGGTTCGCCGTCGCATACGCTCCCAACATTCCTGCAATCTCCGTGGCGAATTCATCTTTCCTTTTATTCATCCCATCGGTCATTACTTTAAATTTTTTAACCGTGGATTCTCCCTCTTGGCAGAATTCTCGCTTCACTACATCTTTTCTCTTTTTGTCAAAAAATAATTCGTTAGGAGGGAGCTCCTCTGCCCTTATAGGTCTCAGTCCTTCGCCAAAAATCCATCCTTCCTGTATGTTTCCTTGTGTCGACTGCAAGGGGGTGACAGAGGTGATGGGCTACCCAATCTGCTTCGTAGTCTTCAGCAGTGTGCTGAGTGGACTTTTCTCTTTCGGGGGATCGGAGGTCTTCGTCCCCACCTCCGGATTTTGTATTTCTGGTGGGTTTGTGTCTTTTATTTCCACCTGTGAATTATGCTCCTTAGGAGGATCAGCGGCCTCTTTTCCTGTTTCGGGATTTTCCTCCCGCTCAGGATTCTTCTCTACTTCAGGGCCTTTTTCCTTGTCTGGATTCTTCTTCGGCTCAGGATTCTCCTCTCGCTCCCCTTCTTGATGTTTTTTGGGTTTAGATGTTTTCCCCTCAGAGCTTTCGGCCTCTTTTTCTTTATTTTTGGGAAGTCCCAAACCTCCCAACACCACAGGGAGACATCGTTTCCTGTTCGCCTGAAATTTTAAGACAGAATCCCTGTCTTCATTCGCTAGGGATTTGATTCGGAATTGTACTTCTGGATAGGATATGGCCCCTCGGAAAACATCATCCGAGGGCGAGTGTTCATGTTCGAACCTCTTTAATCCACAATTCCCTAAATGAGTACTTACGATCCTCTGTGGATCATGCCTTTTATATTCAATATAGGCCAAATTTAAGCCTTCTAAGGCTGCAGCCTTAGCCTTAGCATGTCCAAAATCTAACAAGGAATAGGAATTAATTCAAATAGGAAAAGAAGGCCATGCCTTCTTTGCTGATTCTTTTAATTCTTTGCTCACGCCACCGATCACTGTTTGGCGAGCGATCTCATGACATACCAGTCTGTCGGGGATAAATTGTGGGAGCACCAGAGGAGGAACAACAGCTCCGAATACTCTCAAATAGGAGAATTCCTCTTCCACATACCAGTCTATTATATGGCTCAGATTTGCAGCCATGCCATCCGAGATGCGGGGTGGAAAAAGACCAAAAATGGTGACATGGAGAGGCACCATCACCCAGTTAAAAATCTCATAAATAAACTCATTTGCATTATCTTCCCACAGCTTATCGTGGTACTCATGCATAGTTTTATCTTCGGATGGATTCCAAGCCCAATTCATTAAAGGAAAAGGTGTCATGGAGCATATCGCGTCCATGATATATGCGGACATGAAAAATCTGGATGGTCTCCCTGCTTCCCTTTTTTCTCGGTACTCGGTGATCCTATTGAACAAACTATCAGAGAGCATCTTTGCCCAATTGAACGAGGAACCTTCTGCTACCTGATAGATGAGGGGTACCCACTGGACTTGAAAATGCGCGGTATCCTCCCATCCGAAAAGCCGACAAGTCATCATCGCCACATACATGTAATTTGGCTCCAACGAAGAAATCGAATACACACCCTTGTCGTTCACTCTGAATGTCGCGGAACGCGACACCCAGTCCTTTATCAGGCCTGGCAAGGTTCTATCAAATTCTTCACATTCCTTGTTTTTGAATTCCTCCAGGAATTATTTGCCATATGTATATTCGAAAGTTGCGGGGAGTTTATACATGGACCGGATATGCTCTGGTCTGAAAGTACCGACCGTGTTCCATCGGTCATTTATGATGGTTCTGGTGATAAAGTCGACGTGATCCAATGCCCATCGGATCCTATCATAGTATGGGAGAAACCGAGGTCTTAATGCAACCAGGTGCATCCCCGACTGAACAATAATCTTGTACTTGGTGTTCAGGTCATCCTTCGCAATATCATAGTTATATTCATCAGAGTCTGAACAGTTTACCAACTCGGATTTCAGGATACTTGAAATAGTCGACCAGGTGGATACTGAACCGCTCGACCGGGGAAAAGTGTCTGAGACCTTGTCCGGACCTTGTGCCGCAACCTCGACGTTTGCTTTTGCCGCTCTCCTTGGTGCCATAGCTGAAGCTTGCTGTCTTGCTCTTCTGCAGTAGACCTGTGTATACATGCGGGGATAAGTTTTCTCGGAGAAAAGTGAGTTCTATGCGCAAAGAGAAATGTTTATAGCACAGAACGAAACTTTCGTATATATTTGAAAAATACTGTACCCTATGAAACAAGTATGTCAAATCGCGAATTAAAACCAGATTAAATGTATAAATCCGATTTTATTTGTTCGTGGATTTACCCTAAATCCACATTAAAGTCATCAATGTTTGGCGGCTTTGACAGGCCACCGGGTCACGAAGAGTAAATAAATCCCTTGTGAAGTGTGGCAACCTTGAAGCGCGGGACGTACCTCATTTTAAAATTATTTTTCCAAAATTTCAAATCTTAATGACTTAGAGATTTCCTCGCTTTTCGTCATCTCGTGAATTTCTCTTTAATGTTTTGAGCTTACAACTCGTGAGACTGGGAGTTCCGATTTTGGCATTAATTAACCATAATCTTGATGTAGCGGATCCTTAATGATATGATTAACTTAATCGCGAGATCGTGACTCGGGAATTCGAAGACAAGTTTTTTAGGAGAATGATATGCTGAGTCGCGATATCGCAATGCGGCGATAATTAGGCTCAAATTAAGAGAAGGAAATCTTAGATTAAGGGACTGATTACTCCTGATATATTTATGTCGCAACTTCGTGAGTCGGAGTTTTGGATATCTTAACTTTATGAAAGAAAATGTCGAGCGGCGATATACTGACAACCAAAAGATTAACCGTGGTTAGTCTTTTTTAATCTTAGTTATCACCCAAGGTCTTCTCAAGAGTTATCGCGTTCTCGACTATTGGGGGTGTAAGAACAAAAACTTGTCCTCGACGAATGCCGAGGCGCGAAATACTGACGATGCCTAATAAAGGGTTAAAGAGTTTACCATAGTCAATGCCTTGGGTGAAAAATTGAAGGAACGAGTTCGCAGTTTCGCGACTCAGGACTTGTGAATTCAAATCTTTAAAGTGCCCGACTAGCGACATTCGGAAATGAAATAAAAGAGAAAACACTCTTGCGAAAAAATGAACCTTTATTTAAAGTGAAATCGCATTGCTATTCATGCGACAAGGTTTGAAAGTGTTATGATGTTCAGAAAGAGAAGAAAAACAACTTCAAATTTCAAGTATCAAACTTTGAAAATTTGCACGGGGTGAAAGAACAAGGGCGGCTCCAACACAAGGTAAAGAATATCTTCATGCTATTTCAAGTTCCAATGATGAATCTCATATTGATGAATGAAAGAGGAATGATTTATTTCATATACGAGTTGTATCTAAACATACTAAGATAGATACATTATTTGATCCGGGTTCCCAAGTAAACTTAATATCTGAAGCACTTGTCAAGAATATGGGTCTTGTAAAAAAACCACATCCAAATCCTTATCCTCTTCATTGGGTATGCAACAAAGAAAAACTTGATGTCACCAAACAATGTAAGTTCATATTTTCTATTTCTTTAAAGTTGATTGATGACGTGGATTTGGATGTTGTACTGCTTGATATATGTGGAATAGTGTTGGGAAGTCCTTATCTTTATGATAGAAAAGAAATCTTCTTTTGTCATGATAACAAATACCACCTTACTAAATCAGGAGTGGAATATATTGTTAGAGCTCAAATCATGAGGGTAAATACGACACTTGTTAGTGCAGGGAAAATTAAAAGACTCATAAACACTAATAAGAGATATGTACTCATGGTCATCAAAGAGAAATATGTCGGTACATACAATGCTTTCCAAGGATGCGATCCATCTCATAAACATGAATTAATTGATATTGTTTGTAAGTATGATGCTGTTTTTTAGGAACTAGATCGATTACCTCCTAAGAGGGAAATTCAACATGAGATACATCTTCAGCAAGATTCTTCTCTTCCTAATGTGGGAAGGCCCAATTCAACTCCTTGTGGTTCTCCGATCGTGATGGTGCCAAAGAAAGATGGCACATGGCAAATGTGTGTCGATTATCGGTCTTTAAACAAAATCATGGTGAAAAAAGCGATACCCTATTCCTCGCATAGATGATTTACTTGATCAGTTGAAGAATGTTGTTTATTTCACTAATTTGGATTTGCGCAATTGATATCATCAAATTAGGGTTGCAGAACAGGATGCATAGAAGACTTCCTTTAAAACCAAAAAGGGATTGTTTTAGTGGTTAGTTGTGCCATTTGGGATTTGTAATGCTCTGACAAATTTCATGCGTGTGATGAATGATGTATTTAGGCCTTTCCTGGATAGCTTTGTGATTGTATATCTAGACAACATTCTTGTTTTCAGAGGGACTTGGGATGAACATGTAAGGAATGTAAAAAATGTATTGGGTACTTTTTAAAGGGAAAAGTTGTATTCTTTGCATGTCTTAACCAGTGTGAAGAACACTTTTCAGTGGGAAGGAAAGAAAAAAAAAATTCAACATTTTGAAGGAGAAGATCAATACCGCACCAGTATTAACATTGTCAAATCTTCAACAACCTATTGACATCGAGACAGATTCCAGCAGATATGCCATGGGTGCAGTATTGATGAAATATTGTAAGCTATCTGTTACCACTCTCATACTTTTCTACAACAATTTCATTTGGTAATCAAGTACAAGAAGGGTACAACTAACAAGGTAATCGATATGCTATCTAGACCTCCTATTGTTGCTTCTATTATTTTGAAGAATGCTTAGTTATCTCATGATAGCTATGTAGAACAATATTCCATCGATGAATATTTCAAAGACGTATATGAGAATATAACCCATGGTGCACAGGTAGATAACTATTGCCTACAGGGAAAGTTACTCTATCATCTTTGGAAGCTATGTATTCCTACGATGGAAGGAGTCCATGTGATACGAGAAGCTCAAACTTCTCTTGTGTCTGGGAATTTTGGGGTAGGAAAAACTGTGGCTCATTTGCAAAGGTTTTTTTATTGGCCTCAAATGAAATAAATTGTAACTAAATATTTAAAGGGGTGTGTGATTGTGATCTACTTGTAATCCCACTAATAGAAAATTAGGGCTATACTCACCACTTCCTGTTCCATCCCATCCATGGGAAAGTGTCTCCATGTATTTTGTAGGGGGTTTACCCATGACCAAAGGGGGTCATGATTATTTGTATGTCATAGTGGATAGGTTCAACAAGATGTGTATCTTGATTCCATGCAAAAAGAAGATCATTGCTGAGTAGACTGCTAATCTCTTTTTTCAACATGTTTGGGTTCACTTTGGGTTACCCATGTCCATTGTCTCATATCGAGATACTCGATTCCTTGGGGATTTTTGGACTAGCTTGTGGAGAATGATGGACACCAATTTGAAGAGGAGCATTTATTTTCATCCATGAACCAACAGACAGACATAGGTGGTAAACATAACAGTGGTATTTTTTCTTTTAGGCTACTGCAACAAACATCCTCAGTTATGGTATGAACAAATACCTTATGTACATCATGCTTGTAATCGATATTTACATTCATCCACTCAGATTTAACCTTTTGAGATGTGTTTTGGGTTCCTACCAAAGGTTCCTTTGGACTTGATGTATGGGATAGATGTCAATGTGAATGAATAAAAAACAAAGGACAAAGCTCACAAGTTCATCCAGAGGATTCAAAAGATACACCAGGAAGTCAGGGAACAATTGGAGAAGAGTCAAGAATAGTATAAAGCTCAGCATGACAAGCACAGGGTTGATCATCAGTTCCAGGTTGGAGACCAAGTATGGCTTCACATCAACAAGGAACAATTGAAGGGTGAAAGAAATAAACTCAAGCCCATCCGATATGGACCCTTCACTATTTTGGAGAAAAGCAGAATTAATGATTTTTGTTTAGATCTTCCACCTTATATGAAGATTTATTCAGTTGTGAATGTAGAGAACTTGAAACTTTTTTAGCCTCCCATGATCATGGATCGGGATGAGGAAGTTTCAATACCTTCATTTGATGAGTTTTCACTTGAGTACTTGGATGAGTTACCATAAGATATCTTCCTGGACAGAGGGACGAAGACTTCATGCAGGTGTGATGTTGATTATCTTCGAGTAGGCTTAAAGGGAACACATCCAAGCAAGGTAGAGTGGATTGAGAAGGAAAAAGTGAGGGGACTCTTCCCTCACTTACCAGTTGATTAATGAAACATTTTGGTGGTCCAAAAATCTCTCAGTGGGAATTCATGATCCAAAAAGGATCCAAAGAAAGATAAGAACAACTCAGATTTCATAGAAGCAAATTAGGACACTTAGAATGGCTTCAGCAGATAACAAAAGGGAAAAAATTCAAAGTTCCCAAAGCTCAATTAAAATTGTATCATTGCGAAGAGTGTGTCACAAGATTTCTAACGACGCAAATGGCTCATCAAACGAAGTTACGGATCAAAAGATATAAGTGGTCAATTTTTTGGTCAACCTAGCCTAGTCAACAGGGATGAGTCAGCATCCGTACTGCTGACATCAACATCAGTATGGATGATGTCAGCATCAATATAGCCTACATGGAATGTGTAGAGGGTGACACATATCATGATGATGTCATCATTCCATGTGGCAGCACCGGAGGCTGCCATGTGTCACTCCAATTTAGACTTTTTAGGGTGCCATGTGGAGGAGTAAAAAAGTGCCATGTGGAACCAACCAGAAGGTGCCACATGTTCGAGGTGATCTCAACATTCATAGGAGGACAAGTCAGTGGATGCCACGTGGCCCAATAGGTGGAAGCCACATGGCACCCCTGAAATGCACAAGGAGGCTATGTGACCGAAAAATAAAAATATATATATATATATAACGGAACTCTGCCAAGTGTGGAGCTAGTTCTGCTAAATACAACATATCCACCATAGTTAATAACCACTAACTATACACCAGAACTGTTCACTAGAAATAGATAATTTTCTACCAAATTAGTCGCCATTCTACCATTCTAGCAGTCGCCTGCCAAAATTAGTTGAGTGAACCAAAAATTCAGTTCTAACCATGTGTTAAATGGGGAGGCCCATGGGATCCGACCCTGGGACCTTCGCCAACCCAGCTTCTAAACACAGCTCTGCCTACTAGCGCACCAAGTGCCTCATTTATTACACAACTGCTTGAAACTTGTATAAAAAGGGCCCTCGATCAGTGCATTCAGAACAAGAGCATGAGAGAGGTGTGTGAGACCAGGGCGCATCCATACAGTATGAATTTGGGTTCATTTTCCTATATTTTTCATGTATTTAGAGATTTATTAGTCATTTATTACAGGAGCAGTGGCACACAAACCAAGGCAAGGGTTCCTCTTGGGCCAAAACGTGTCTGACTCAGATCAATGTGTGGAGACAATCATTTTTAGGTATAATGACACCATGAATGCAGTGGTGGTGTTAGTTTTCTTATCTGAGCAAAGATTCTATATCTTAACTCCAGAATGAGGTATACTTATGTATTTTGCCCAATTATTTTGTGGAGTTAATAAAAATACCTACCCATTTGAGAGCATGACCCAAAGATGTAGTCCACCAGGGATGAACTTCGTTATCAAGTTCTTTGTGTTTGTATTGCATGCTTATGTGTCTTTCCTTTTGATCTTTTCCTTATTTATAGTGTACTTTTGTTTATGCTCATTTAATATATACTTTATTAAGTCACCTGATGACAAGATCTCAGATCAAATTCAATGCATTCTTTCCTCTTAGAGTTACAATGCATTTTATCCATAAGTTTCCCTTCTAACCTCACACATTAGGGGACATTTTTTGTACCAAAAATTACCACATCAATTGCATTTGTGAGATGTATTATTCCTTTTCCCTAGATTTAAAACTTAAATTGCATCCTCCTTCATTAAATGAATCTAAGAAAAAACATTTTTATTTCCATCCATGGGTCGCATGTGTGAAAATTGCAGATGTTCATGCCTTGCTAGTTTTCAACTCACGAAATCCCTCAAAAATTATGAAAAAACATTATTCCACATTTTCAGCTAGGTTTTTAGCTTGGGCTCGTTCCAAAACTCCACTTGGCCCGTAAACAATGGAATTCAACCACCTCAAACCCTTTAGGATAGTATAAAGGAACCTTTGAGGGAATGTATGAGGGGAACAACCTAGGTGCAAGATTATGCTGTCGAATTGGCAAGCTTCCCTACTTTCCTTGATCCTTTGAGTAGCATCCCCCTAATCTGGAAATTGTTTTCCAATACACTTTCTTCTCTCTTATATGACCATAGGCTGTGTTCCTATCCCTTTTGGGTCATCCGAGGAAATTCCATCTTGCTAAGTTGATGCTTGAAGGACCAGTGGAGGATCCTAGGTGGTTGGCTTTGAGGTATTGTCGAAAGTTAGAGTATGGTTATAACTACCTACTTATACTATTTTCAATAAACAAGTTCTCTTTCCCTCCATACATTTGTAAATTGATTCAATCTATTGATATATGCTAGTTTGCTTCATATACTTGAATTTTTGCACATTATATGTATGATTTGAATTCATAACTACCTTGTTGCAACATACACTTGGTCTTCTTTTATAGGTTGATATTATTGGAGATCAGGAGAAAAATCAAAGGTAGAAAGCAAGGATCAACATCAAACGTAGGATACAAGGTGTGAAGTCTCTCCTTCTCTCTTTATCTCCTTGACATAGTTATTTTATTATAGAATTTTTGTGTGTCAGGGTAGGTTCTATCATTTACATATGGTCTCACTCTGTTGTGACATGACCCAAGGTCATAGGGGAAAAATCCTATAATAGTAGTCTTTTAAAATTATGTCATGTATTTTTTCTTTATTTCCTATTGTCGTGGTGTGTTCTAGGACAAGGTTTCATGATTCTATCAATTATGTTTTAGTGGTAAAATATATCCCAAGTAAACATCATCTTCATTGAAGTCTCTTCTATTCTCTTTAGTAGTCCATTTATTCACACAATAATTTATATATCTCCAAGTTGCATGCCCTATGAATAACTTGTTCCCTCCTATGCAACCCTATCATGCTCATCCAAAAATCATAATTAGTATTCCCCATTTCCAAAAATTTATCAAACATGTTCCCTAACTCAATCCTATCATCAGCATCATCATAAAGATCAAACCCTATCCTACACACATTCATTCATGTCCAATACTCATTATTGAATGAAATTCCACATGATTTGTAGATGCAATGCCTCCCACAAAACAAAAAATCCCCTAGTTGATAAATGAATGATGATGGTATCATTCTCCTAATTCATAATTATATAAAACTAGTTACAATTATTTATTTCTAAAAACAACACCTCTTTGGAAACAAGGCCTCTCACCAATTCCCTTATGGAATGGTGTAACAATGTTAGGGTTTCATTAAACATATAGATTAATTATGTCAAGATTCCAACATACTTGTTCAAACAATAGTTGTGTTAGGATTTCATTTTGCGCATGCAATGCAATTAGACATAGGGTAAATAGAAGCCAATACAATACCCTAGCTAACATCTTCCTTGACCACACAAAAAATACCTATTATATCGATCACAAGGCATGGAATATAGCATCGACTTGTTTCCATCCACATTTTAGTACTCTTCGTAATGTTTTCAATGAGCCATAATTTTCTTGATTTTGAGTTTGTATGCCTAAATTATGACCTATAAAAGTTGCACATCTTGTCAAGTTCATGATTAAAAAATATCGTTCGTCGGCACTAGAAAAGAAGATTGAAGTGTTCCCAAGCGATATCTTAGTTCAATATATTTATAGAGCCTTATTGTTTATCTCATTTTGTACCTATTTAACTAAGTAATGGATTTCAAATGTTTTTGAAACTATCTCAAGTTTTGGGTCCTGGTAGCTTGCATAACAAAAATTTAGTTCTATAATCATACCTTAACAACATAAAATATGAAGTATGGGTTAAAAAATACAATTCATTTTTCATTATATTTACTACGATACCTCGGTTTATTGGTACAATTTCATTTGACCGGTATGGTTTCATCGAAATTGGGCATTAATCTCTTTATATTAAAGCTTGCATATAACATACTCACTTGTAATTGAATAATTTGTTTAATCTTGTGAATGATGTTTTGAGCTTATGTTGGAAACACACATTGCTTGTGTTTGAAAGACAAAGTTAGAAATTGGTTTTCTAATATAATGTTTTTATTATATGTGCAATGGTTGTATTTGGATTTTTTTTTATCATAGTCATAGTGAGAGGAAAACCTAGTTTTTATGATTGACACAAAATGAGTTTTTCCACCTTTATGCACAATAACCACACTTATTTTAACTCTGATCCAAAAAAATAGCCCAATGCAAAGTACAAATCATATATGTAAGTACAAAAAGGTTGATTGAAATCATCCTTCAAGAAAACAATTATGGATGAAAATGATCATTTAAAAAGAATGGATGAAGATTATTATACATCATTTTCATTAATATTTCATCATTTAGTATCCTCATAAGTATTTTAGTGTTCACATTAGCATCTTCGTAGCATCCCATTTGTGTCCTTAGATTACATTTTTGTTTCGAGTGTCCTTGTGATCATATTTTGTGTCATAATTCCATCTTAATATGGTCTTAGGGTCTCTTTAGTGTATTACTAACATCTTCACAACATCCTATTTGCATTATTTTTTCATCCTAGGTGTCACATATATGTCTTAATTATGTTGTATTAACATCATGATTGACTCATTTTAGTATCCTTTGTGCATCATCAATATCCTTGTTGCATCCTAATATCATCTTAGTTGTGTCTTTATATTATTAGGTCTCTCATTATCAATTTTAATTGTATTTTTATTCTTGTAGATGGCTCTAACCATCCATGTTTATCTATATTCCAAAAGGAGGCCATTCTCCAAATCCACTCCCACATATTTTTTCACCAAAGGGTTGATTTTTCAAGACGCTAGATCAGGTTTTTGTGGGTAGCATGCTCATGTGGGCCTTGGAAAACACACTTAAAAGATATTACAAAACTTAATTATGCTTCTTGGTTTGGATTTTATGCCCTTAGAGAAAAATTGTAATGTGTCACTCAATGGATTCAGGAAGCAAGTTGTAACTAATCATAAAACACTAAATGGAAGTCACATAAAAAAATAATTTATTGTGTTGGACTTGTGAGATTGTATTACAAATAGGGTAACCCCTCTCCTATGATTCCATTGCCAAAAAAAAATGTTTGACCATCTCTGAAACTAGGGTTTTTCTATATAAGAGACAATGCAATTTTTGCACTAAGGGTAAATTTTTCAAACCATTGGCTTAGGTGATTGTGGATAATGATCTCACATGGGAGTTGGAAAAACACAATTGCATGAGATTAAAAAACTCAATTATTCTTCTCGGATTGTATTTTGTAACCCTAGAACAAATTCCTAATGTGTCCTTGAATGGCTTCGGGAAGCGAGACGCAAATCACCATAAAACTCTAACCAAGACTAGGATTGAAGAGCCTTTAATTGTTTTGTACTCCTAAAATTGGATTACAACTATGGGAACCCCTCTCCTAATATTCCATCATTAAAAAAATGTTTATTTGACAATCTCCATAACTAGGGTTTTTCTTAGTAAGAGACAATGAATTTTTTGCATGAAGGGTCAAATTTTCAAAACATTGGCATATTAAATTGTGGGTAGTGTACTCATGTAGTCCTTGGAAAAATACACTTGTAGGATTTTATGAAAATAAGTTATGATACTGAATTTGGAATTTGTGCTCCCATACCAAATTCTCAATGTGTCCCTAAATGACTTCTAGAAGCGAGTTGCAACTTTCCATAAAACTCTAATCAAGAATTGGATGGATGAACCATCAATCAAGCTATACTTAATACATCATATTACAACTAGGGGAACCCCTCTCTTATGTTTTCATTTCCCATAATTGTTTTTATTTGATGATCTCTAAAACTAGGGTTTTGCTTAGTAAGAGATAATGCAATTTTTGCATTAAAGGTTGATTTTTCAAAACACTGGCTCAAACAATTGTGGGTAGAATGCTCACATGGGCCTTGGACAAACACACATGTAGGATATTAGGGAACACAATTGTGTTTCTCTATTTTAAATTTGTGCTCCTAGAACAAATTCTCCGTGTCCCCGAATGGCTTTAAGAAGTGGGTTGAAAATCATCATAAAAAAATAACCATGACTCATATCAATGAACCGTTGATTGTGTTGGATTCATGACACTCGTTTATATCTAGGGGAACCCTCTCTTGTGATTCCATTTCCTGAAAAATGTTTTATTTTATGATATTTGTAGCTAGGGTTTCGCTCAATAAGAGATAATGCAATGTTTTCACTAAGGGTTTATTTTTCAAAACAGTGGCTGGAGTGATTGATCTATATTGGAAAATTATATAATTTTTTTTATCTATATTGGTACTTTCTAGGTGGAAAACAAAAGTAATTGTCTTGCAGGTCCCAGTTTGGAGATTTAGGGTCTAGAACCTTCCACAACCATTTTGAGGCATCAAACATAGTTTTTTGGGGTAAAATTTTTTCAAGAATAACTCCTATCCTCTTGACTCTATTATACACATTGATACCTATCCAATAGTGAAAAAATTTCCGCAATCACAAAATCATATCCAGAATTTATGCCTCCTGCAATTTGACTTGCCTTGTTCATCACCATAGGATGAGTGGATGCCACATTAGCCGCCATTACTCACACATGTGGGGGTATCCATGTGTAGAATTTCAATAATATTATAGAAGATAAAAAACCTTATGACTAATTGAGGGTTGAGGATGCAAAAAACCTAACCCTATATGATTATCACACTATGTTAAATATCGAGCCGCTAGGAAGAGATGGGGTTCCATTCTTTTGTATTTTAATTTTTCCATAGTTGAGAAAATCATCCAAGGTGTTGATTTTGAAATCATATAATATGAGGTAGGAGATTCTGTAGAATTCATTTTGTCCACAATGTTAAAGGAAACTTCATAGTGAGTTCCCCCTTTCTTTGTACTTGGATTTCATTACTGAAGAAATGAGAGAAGAGAAAAGGCCTCACCTTCTAGTTGAGTTTTCTCCCATATTGGGTTTCCCAAGATACATATTTTATTCATTTGTGTGGATGTGTGTTCATTTTATTAGTCTTCGATTTTCATATTCAATTATTTTCATAAATCTAAGTAGTAAGATAGTAAAATATGGGATATAAGAAAATAAATTGCATGATCTAATATATTCATAATATTATAAAAAAAATTGTGAAATGTTCGAGTGGAATATCCATGGAAGTTTTAAAATAAATTTTTGTGGATAACATGATCACATGGGCCTTGGAAAAACACACTAGTAATACCTAGCATAACTCAATTATGCTACTCTTTTGGATTTTGTGCCCCCAAACCAAATTTTGAATTTGTCCCTCAATGGTTTTAGGAAGTGAGTTGCAACTCACCATAAATGGTAATCAAGACTCAGATCGATGATTTTTCAATTGCACTAGAATCCTGACATTATATTACATCTAAGGGAACATTTATCCTATGATACCATCTCCCCACAAATGTTTTATTTGATGATATTTGAAATTAGGGTTTTGCTTAGTAAGAGATAATGCAATTTTTTCACTAAGGGTCGATTTTTCAAAACACTTGATTGAGTGATTTTGGGTAGCATTCTCACATGGCCTTTATGAAACACACTTGAAAGATATGACAAAACTCAATTGTGCTTCTTGGTTTGTATTTTTTGCCTCCAAACCAAATTCTCAATCTGTCATTGAATGGATTAAGGAACCGAGTTGCAAGTCGTCATAAAACACTAATTGTGACCCAAATCAATCAACCATCAATTGAGTTGGAATCCTAACATTGTATTATATCTAGAGGCACTAATCATTTATGATTCCATTTCCCAAAAGGTTTTTATTTGATGATTTGCAGAAATAGGGTTTTGCTTAGTAAGATAAATTGCAATTTTTGCACTAAGGGTTTAATTTTCAAAACATTGGATTGGGTAATTATGGGTAGTGTTCTCACATGGTCCTTGGTCAAACACACTTGTATGATCTTATAGAACTTAATTATTCTAGTATGTTTGGATTTTTTTCTCTTGAGACAAATTCTCAATGTGTCTTCGAATGGATTTAAGAAGCAAGTTACAACTCTCCATAAAACACTAATTGAGACTTAGATCGACTAAATATATATTGTTTTGGAATCTTAACACTATATTATGGCTAGGATCACCCCTCTTCTATTATTCTATTTCTCGAAAAAAAATTATTTGATGATCTCTAGAACTAGGTTTTTACTTAGTAAGAGACAATGCAATTTTTGCACTAAGGATCGATTTTTCAAAACACTGGCGCGAGAAATCATCGGTAGCATGATCATGTGGCATTGGAAAAACACACTTTTTTGGATATTATGGAACTTAATTATGCTACTCGGTGTGGATTTTGGGCCCACAAAAAAAATTCTCAATGTGTCCCTAAATGGATTCAAGAAGTGAGTTGTAACTCTCCATAAAAATGTAACTGGGACTCATATCAACAAACCCTCAATTACATTTGATTCATGACATCATATTATAGCTAGGGGTATCCCTATCCCATGATTCCATTTCCTAGAAAATGTTTTATTTGACAATCTTCGTAACTAGGGTTTTTCTCAATAAGAGACAATGTGATTTTTTCATTAAGGGTTGATTTCTCAAAACATTGGCTCGGTTGTTATGTGTAGTGTACTTAGATGGACCTTGGAAAAACACACTTTTAGGAGTTCATGAAACTCAATTATACTTCTTGATTTGGATTTTGTGACCTTGTACAAAATTCTCAATGTGTCCCTAAATGGATTTAGGACGTGATTTGCAACTCACCATAAAACACTAACTGGGATATGGATCAATGAAACATTGATTTCATTGGAATATTGAAACTATATTATAGATAGGGGAAGACCTCTCTTATGATTCCATTTCCCAAAAATGTTTTATACGATGTTCTCTAGATTTAGGGTTTTGATCAGTGAGAGACAATGCAATTTTTGCACTAAGGGTTGATTTTTCAAAAAAATGGATCAGGTGATTATGGGTAGTGTACTCATGCGGGCCTTGGATAAAAAAAAAATAGTATCTTACAGAATTCAACTATCATACTTGGTTTGGATTTTGTGCCCCTAGAAAAAATATTATTATGTCCCTAAATGGATTTAAGAAGCGATTTGCAACTCACCATAAAACACTAAAAGATACTTGGTTCGATGAAACTTCAATTGAATTGGACTCCTGACACTAGATTAAAACTAGGAGAACCCATATCCTATGATTCCATTTCTTGGAAAATGTTTTATTCGATGATATCCATAACTATGGTTTTTCTCAGTAAGAGATTATACAATTTTTTCACTAAGGGTTGATTTTTCAAAATACTTTCTCAGGTGATTGTAGGTAGTGCGATCATGTGGGCCTTGGACAAAAAAATTGAAGGATCTTATGAAAATCAATTATGATTCTCAATTTGGAATTTTTTCCCTTATACCAAATTCTCAATGTGTCCCTGAATGACTTCACTAAGCGAGTTTCAACTTTCCATAAAACACTAAATAGGAATTGGATTGATGAACTATCAATTGTGTTGGATTCATAAAACCATATTATATCTAATGGAAACCCTCTCATGTGATTCCAATTCCCAAAAAATGTTTTATTTGACAATATTTAGAATAAGGGATTTTCTCATAAAGAAACAATGCAATTTTTGCATTAGGGTTCAATTTTTCAAAACACTGGTTCGAGCAATTGAGGTTAGTGTGCTTACATGAGCCTTGTAAAAACATATTTGCAAGAGCTTATGAAAATCAATTATGCTTCTCTATTTGTATTTTGTTCCTTTAGATCAAATTCTCAATGTGTCCCTGAATGGATTTAGGAAACAAATTGTAACTCACCATAAAACTCTAATAGAGACATGGATTAATGAACCATTGATTGTGTTGGACTCCTGAATATAGATTAAATCTATGGGAACCCCTCTCCTATGATTCCATTTCCAATAAAAAAATGTATTTGTCGGTCTTCAAAACTAGGGGTTTCTCACTAAGATACAATGCAATTTTTGCACTATGGGTGAATTTTCTAAGACAATAGCTCAAGAAGTTGTGGGTAGTGTGCTCCTATGTGTCCTGGCCAAACACATTTGTAGGATAATATGAAACTCAATTATGCTTCTCATTTTGGATTTTGTGCCCCATACCAAATTCTCAATATATCCTTTAAACTTTTCATATCACTTTAAGCTTCAAACATTAAATCATTAACAATACAAGATTTTCCATCTTCGTATGCTACCTTGGGAAGACTATAAACAACATAGTATTCCACCATCATCTAAAAATATTTCTCTTAATGGAAAATTTGGAGGAGATATAAATAAATCACATGGAGTCTATTTCAATATTGAAGGTAATGCATTCAAACATGAACAATATGTTGGCACAAAAGTGATCATACCAAGGTCCTTCTCAAGTTACCAACGAAAGGTACCGAAGTAGTCTAGAGTGTTGGAATTTTTATCTTCCCGAGAGGGAAGAAGTCTCACCCAAATCACAACCGAGAAGAGAAAGAGAGGGAATGGTAAGGAGAATACTTAGACAGATCTCTGAGTTACCAAGATTCATATTATTCTTTCACAAGATAGATTAAACATGTAGCAGTTATGAACATCTCCTAACTGAGAATAAAGAGAGAGAGAGAGTTGTGTCCTCATTCATAAGGAAGAATTTAAGTATATCAGACATAAAAGATAATGCATAGAAACACTCCATACATTCAAAAGACTAAATACATAGGATATATTCAAAATTATTTAGGTATCCCACTTTATTATCATATAACATGTTTCCTCTCATAATACAAGATCAGACTGAGTTGCAGATACAAAGTCGTCATGCCAAAGCTAATAAAAAATTCTCTGTACTATTTATATACAAGGCTATCCCTACACCTTTCTCTTTCAATGCTACAACATGACATGAATCCATTACATTCTTGGTCTGGTTCTGAACACAGAATCCAAAACTTTAGCTAAACTAACAATATGAACAGTAACAACAAAAACCTAGTTACAACAACAACAACAATCCCAACCAAACCCTTTTAAAATCATATGGATCCCCTATATATATAATCTGATCTAGGTTTTCTAGTTGAAAACCCAAGAGTTCTCTCTTCTTTTTGATCTTGTTGCAACTTATTTCCTCAAAATGAATGTTGTCTTTTCCTTCCAACCACTTTCCATTTCTTTATTTAGTTCATTGTCCAGCTCCTCAATAGCTTCCACAACCTATGTTTACAAAAATGAAGTTGCATCATATCTTGTGCAACTTCTATTCATCAAAACGAAGGGCCCAACAAGCTTCGACCACAATCCTTGACTCGTCCCGAGTCAAGTCTTCATCTCTTTCGTGGTCTCTAGGTTGGCTTGTTTTTCTTCCTTTTTTTCTGGTTCTAGGTTGCTTCCATTTGCATATTGACCTATTTTGGATTTATCTTATTCAAACAAAGGGCCCAACTTGGGTACTAGTTCTAGCGATCTTTTCCTAACATATTGGAAGCTGTCCACTTTGTCCTGCCACTACCTGGCAAGTAGTGAAGCTTAAGCAACAAACGGTTGGGTGGCATTTGTAATGCATTATTTTTACTTGGACACAACTAGATATTTACATTCCCAGTTAGATATGGAATCCACTTGATGCATCTGTAGATACATTGTCTGGACTATAGGTCAAAACTCTCATAGTCCTTTCTTAGCCATAGTTTGAGCTTCATATAATGCATTGAGATCATTGTTTTCCTGTTATATCTTGTCAAATTTCTCTTGTTGTTCCAGTGGATCCAGCGTGTTGGTTTCTTCTTCATTGATTGATTGAATCTTCATGCACAAGTGCTCCAATTCTTGATTGTGCTTTGAAATGATTCCCATCCAATCACTAACCTCTCTTAATATTTTTTTTGCATTTTGCAGTCATTTTATGTAAGGTTTCTCTTACATTGTTTCTTTCCAAAATGATTTTCTCCATTTTCTCTTGTAGCTTCCTGGATTTCAATTCAAATTCTCACTTACTATCCCATTGTTAGATTATTGAGAAGGGGGGTGAATCAGTAATAGAGAAATATAATCCTTTTTAACCATAAAATTCAAGTGTTATATCAATGTAGCATTATCATCCAATAGTTGCAGAGTAAATAAACAATGAACAAATGATAAATCATACACATACACAATACACCATTGTTTTTACGTGGAAACCCAAAGTAGGAGAAAACCACATAATTTTTTTTCTTATATGTCTTTAAGAATTACATTCATTGGAAGCACCAACTTCCTTTTTTTTCCGACTGCAACTGTAAGGGGGCTCAAACCCCCTAGTTTCTTAGGATACAATATGAGGGAAGCTTCAACTCCCCAATTATCTAGCTACAACCAGAAGGAGGCTACAACCCCCTATGTTCTCTAGCTACAATCATAAGGCGACCACAACCACCTGTCCTTTCCCCGTCCAACCGACATGACGTAGAAGTATAATTATGGAACCATTGTCACACTATCACTATGAGATATACCACTATAACAACCTATACTGACCTGCAACCAAACAACCTATAGTAAACATGTACCATCAATTAGTGCATCAACCATTCACCAAATATGTACCAATCATGCATTAAATACACATAAATGATGACTCATCAATATGTACCAACATCATCAACTATACACCTCATGTACGTGCCAACTCATCAACTACTTGTCTCAACCATGTACCCAACATGTACCTCAACCAAAATCCCTAATCAATTTTATCATCCAAATATGATTTGTAACTCTGTAATATACCTAGTGTATATAATCACATACATGCAAAACTTCCTTAAATTTAACAACAAGAACCTATCATTTTCATCAAACTTTACTTTAGTCTCACATGACTAATTTTGGATTAGTCAACAACCTTAACTTGAAATAATCATAACTATATACCTATAATGAATAAAGATCTAAAAATGGTAAAAAAAAATCTTTAGTGTATTTTATGCAATTCCTCCATATTTCACTACTTGGAACCTCTAAGAAAAGGAGTTATAGAAAAAATGGCATACCTTGTTGAATTCTGGCTTATTCTAGAGAGAGAACTTGTAGAGTGTGCCCCGCACGGAATATATTTTGTATGGATTTGAAAATAGTACAAAGAATACTAAATATTGTAATGTAACCAATACATTTGGTCTTACTAAATTTTAAACTGTTATGAATAAGTTATGACGTTTTTACCCGAAACACTTGTTTTAGACTAGTTTCAGGACTAGCCACAAACCCTATTTTCCACGGAGTGTAACTCCAAAAATTCAACAACCCACAAGATGAAATTTTTAACAGTTCTACTTGGATATTTTTTCTCAATGACCTCCTTATTTCGTGGTCTGAATAATTCTAGAAAAAATATTATTGAAAAAATGGTGAGATGACCTGTAAATAACATATCTTAGAAAGCATCATCAAAAGAATTTATTCCCCCTTGAATTTCGTTCTTCTTTACTTCACCTTCCCTCTAAAATTTGCCTTATATATCCTTTGGTTACCTCAGTCACTTGTAGATATTCAATATGCTCAAGTGTGATTAAAAATGAGAGACCCTTGCCTCCTATTTATACCTTCATGTAGCTTCCTCAAGGGGTTACCTTCTAACCATGTTAACCCACTTCTAACCACTTGTCCACTTAGTAATTTATCAATTAAATTTATTATTTAAATAATTTATTTTGTATCCACTTTGACTTATAGTACACTCATCACTTCACTTTATTATTTAAATTACCTTCTAACCATCTTAACCCACTTTCCTT
>JZKD02S0384708.1:217699-241759 GCA_000966675.3 Picea glauca
TTTATTATTTAAATAATTTCTTCTTTGCAAACACTTTGACTACTTTGACCTTTTGGGGATTCTGGATGACTCATGAGGGTTCTCCAACTTCACATGGCCATAACTCTCTAACCGTGAGGATTTATGTGATGTTCCACATACCAATGGAAATGGAATGAAATGTACTATCCATTGAAAATATTATTTCCTACAAATATATCAAAACGCATACCATTATCCATAAAAAAAAATTGGGTCCATTACCCAAACCTTTGTGATACCGAAATTTTCTACTGGAATGTCTTCAAGGGTTGACATCAATGAAAACCAACTCAATTAATCAACAATATCCTCAATTGGCATTGATGCCAACACTCTGATGCAATAATGAAGTCATATCACTCATGCTCCCCCTATGACCATCGCTTCCCCTAGAACCATGCCTTTGTGCTCTTTCTCCAAGCATTTACCTTTGCATATGATAAATCTCTCTCCCTTTGTCATCAATGGAAAAGGTATATTTCCATCCGGGGCTACTCCCCCTACTAAAATCTTCCTGAAATTGATCTCCCAACCTGAAATTTCTTGTTTATGGTGCTTCCTTATGTAAATATAATACATATAAGATAAACATTCAATAACATTCATTTTGGAGTAGAAATTACTCTGAATCTCTGGAGAAGATACTCAAAGGCTTCCCTTGGAAGTGGTTTTGTAAATATGTCTTCCACTTGTTATTTTGTGCCCACATATTCAATTATGATGTTATTCTCTACAACATGTTCCCATATAAAGTGATACTTTATTGGAATGTTCTTCATCTTAGAGTGCATCAACAGGTTCTTTGAGATACTGATGTCGCTTGTATTATTGCAATAGATTGGAATGGGCTCATCGTAATCAACCTGTATATCTATCAGAGTTTGTTTCATCCACAGAACTAGGGACGATTTTAAGGATGGAATTTGTTTCAAAATGTAGAAACCTTGGCGAATCTTACTAATCCTTCATATGCCAACTATAAATGTTTGGCAATATTTTTTGTAAAAATGTTCAAATTTATAAGGATTTTATATAGTTTTTATAATTTTTTTGCGATTTTTAAGGTAAAATAATTTTATCCTATAGAATTTGGGTGAGTCATTTTTAAAATAGTGAATCTCGTTTTGGAAAAAACCATGGAAAATTAGTCAATGAGCAAAATTTATCCCCTAAAATCATCCATGCTGATAGAACCTGTGTACAACATGTTGCTGCTACAATATACTCTTCTTCGGTTGTAGATAAAGATACTGATGATTGTTTCTTGCTTAGCCAAGATACTAAACACTCACCCAAGTAGAAAATTTCTCCACTAGTGCTTCATCAGTCATCAATGCAACCTTCCCAATCTGCATCTGTGTAGGCAATAAGTGATAGATCCTTCACTTTTGGATACCATAATCCAAACTCTTTTGTTCCTTTGAGATATCTGAAAATATTTTTCATTGCTAAGACATGTGATTCCTTTGGTGCTTCTTGAAATCGTGCCACCTGTCCAACTGCCTGCATTAAATCTGGTCTGGATACTGTCACATATAGTAAGCTACCAATCATTGAGTTGTATTTCCTCTAGTATGTACACTTTGAATCATCATCTTTTCTCAACTTGCAACTAGTTTGCATAGGAGTGGTAATTGGTTTGCAATCTTCCATTCTGAACTTCTTTAGCATTTCTCTAATATACTTAGTTTGATAAATAAAAATTCCTTGGTTTCTTGACATATCTAAAGACCCATAAAGAAGGATAGTTCTCCAAGTAATGACATTCCAAATTCATTATGCATATCCTTTGCAAATTGATGGCTTAACCTGTCATCATTACTTCCATAAATAATATCATCAACATAAACTTCAATTAATAAAATAATATCTTGAGTTACCTTGATGTATAGGTTGTTGTCTGCACTTCCTTTTCTGAAACCTATCTGTTGTAGATATTTATCCAGTCTAGAGTACCATGCTCTAGGAGCCTATTTTAGACCATACAAGGCCTTCTTATATTTACACACATAATTTGCATTCTCTGAAAAATTAAATCCTTTTGGTTGTTTGATTTAGACTGCTTCTTCAAGTTCCCCATTCAGAAAATTTGATTTCATGTCCATCTGATACACTTTAATATTCTTGGAGCATGCATAAGATAAAAGAAATTGGATTTCTTCCATTCTGGAAACTAGGGAAAATGTCTCTTCAAAGTTGATTCCTTCAACCTGTGTGTATCCTTTACATACCAATCTAGCTTTGTTCCTTGTAAACTTTCCATATTCATTCAATTTGTTTCTAAAACCCCACTTTTTGTCAATCACATTCTTATTCTTTGGTCTTGGAACCAATTCCCAAGTGTCATTCTTCTCTATTTGATCCAATTCTTCATCCATGGCCTTATTCCATAATTCATATTTGTTGGCCTCTTCAAAAATGTTTGGTTCAATTGTAGATAAGAGTGTTAGGTGCATTTGTTCTGGTGAACAAATTCTTCTTCTAGTCTCAACTCCTACATCCTTGTTTATGATAATCTAATCTGAATGATGATTCTTCTGTACTTTTTTTCTAGGTGTCTTTGGAGGCACTTGTTGAACTTTCTCTTCTACTTTTGTCTGATCCTCTTCATCTTCTCCTTCTACTTCTTCTTCATCTGTTTCTTCTTCTTCGTAAAGTTGTTCTATTGATTCATTTTCTTCTTCCTTTAATTCTTGTCCACTTGTTTCATCAATTGTTACATTTATGCTTTCCAAAAATTTGTTCAACCTCAGATTGTAACACTTGTATGTTTTCCTTGTACTTGAGTAACCAACAAGTACTCCTTTTTCTACATGAGAGTCAAACTTTCTCATTCTGCCATCTTCTCTTTTGATGTAGCATTTGCTTCCAAATACTCTGAAGTGCTTCACTTTTTATGGTCTTCCTTTCCATAGCTCATAGGGATTTTTGTCATTGTTGTTTCTGAGAATTAATCTGTTTTGAATGTGAATTGTTGTATGTGTTGCATGTGTCCAAAACATATTTGTCAATTTGGAATCCATTAGAATTGTTCGAGACATTTCCTGTACTGTCCTTTTCTTTCTTTCAACAACTCCATTTTCCCGAGGTGTCCTAGCAATGGAGAATTGCCTTTTTATTCCATGCTTGCTGCAGTAGCCCATAAATTCCTTTGAAGTGAAATATCCTCCATTATCAGATCTCAAGCATTTGATTTTTGAATCCATTTCATTTTCAACCATATCCTTGTAGACCTTGAAGTTTTCAAAAGCATGTGGCTTATTCTCGAGAAAGCAAACTGCAGTCATTCTTGTATAATCATCAAATAATAACATAAATTATTTCTCACCTTTTAAACCCTTTGTTGTAGTTGGTCCAACTAGATCAGTATGCACAATTTCTAGTGGTCTTGTCATTGAATATTCCTTTGATTTGAACCTAGTCTTTGTTTTCTTTCCTTGTTGACAATGTTTGCATAAAGTGTTGGTTGGTTTCGTGATCTGGGGAATTTCTCTAACTGCTTCATTTTTGCTGAATTTGACAAGGTTATCAAAGTGTATGTGACCCATTTTTCTGTTCCATAGCCAACTTTCATCTTCCTTTCCTAGAAAACACTTTTCATTTCCAATTTCACTTAATACATATATGTTGCTTGAAGTTCTTGTAGTTGTTGCAATCAATTTTCCCGAACCTTGTTTTCTTATTTCACACTTTTGTGAATCAAAAGTAATTTTATGACCTTGGTCACACATTTGAATTACACTTACAATATTATGTTTCATATCATCTATGAGTAGAAAATTTTCTTGCTTAGTATTCTTGTTTCCAATTCTGACTGTGCATTTTCCAATGATTTTAGCTGAATCATCATTTTCGAAGGAGATTGATCCATATCTTTCCTTCATTAATGTAAGAAAATTTTCTTTATCACCTGTTGGCACAAGGGTAGACCTAGGGTTCAATGCTATGACAACGCACCAATAAAACCCTAACTACCGACCCTTTCAGCAACACCTGCGAAGCAGATGAAGTATCACCCAAGGTAGAGGCAGGGGTGGTTGCAGGACTCAGATGTCTGCAACCTTAGCTGGGAAATAGATCTGTGATTATAACACTTAACAGAGCACTCAATAGTTAACATTCATCAATATACAATCTTAGTTACAATGCAGTTAAACCCTAATTACAGAGTATCACAGTATTCATCCAGATCTACTATATTCAAGAACATAGCATTAACATATCTATCTACCATTCATCTATATCAAAGAACTAAGAAAGTAATCATATAAACACATCAACACATTGCACAAAGCAGAGCAACAAAACATATACATTGTTCACCCCCACCGTGGGGCTATGTCCACCAACTCTTCATCTTCTTTATTAGCTTCTTCAATTAGTTATATGAACAGAGCCTAAAAAAACCTACTCTGTAGAGGACAGGGGATCTGTGCAACTCGTTAGATCCTCCTTCCTTGAGTAGATATAAACACACAACCTTCCACAGTTTCTTACAATGACTTTCACTTAGCTCTATGAGTATCACATAGCATGCAAAAAGCACTTACCACTCTTGTTCACCTAGATACAACTCTAGAACTTAACCATTCATTCTCACTACATCACCTTAGCATCTATTTATGCATACAAAATAGGCCTAAGCATGGGTAAACCCATGGGCCGACATTCCCATACCTGCTACATAATCCCAAAACCCAAAAATGGCCCTACAAGGGGCTGAGATCCCACAATATCTTCTTTGTCTTGTGCTCCTCCTTTGACAGCCTTTCGAAGTCCTAAAAATAGGTCAAACATGACCAAGGATCCTCAAAACTTGGTCAAGGGCCAACATGCCCACAAAACTCACCTGTAACTCGTCCCGAGTCATTTTGATCTGGATAATTATTCCTGAAAAGCCTTGAGCTTGGCTCGAGCTTTTTTGACTTATTGTTGTGCCATGAAATCCTGTTCAACAAACTCTTATATGAATGCTTCGTTGACAGGTCCCTCTAGGCATTGTTCAGCTGCAGTGACAACTTGCTCCATTTCCACTCATTGGCCTTCGATCTCTTTGAACAATTGGTAAGCCTCGTCCTGTACAAGTTGGAGCCTCTGAGTCACTTCCATGACTCTGCTCTGAATAGTGTGGACTTGTTGCTGGGCAGTGCGCTGCTCCTGGGATCGCTTCATTATTTCCACGGCTAATAGGAGCTTCAACTATGCTCGTATTGTCTCTTCTTGATACTTCACCTCTTGGAGTTGTGACTCCATTGCCTTCAGTTCTTAATTCTCAGTGATTTTCTCATAGGTCTGGGCACTATGATTACTGATTTGCTTACATTCCATGGCGAGGGATTTTATTTGCTCAACTGTGCTTCGAGAAGTTTCTTCTCTATGATCCCTCACATCCTGTGGGGTGTTGGGCACTGTGCAGAGCTCTAAGTTTGCTACTCATTGTTGTAGGTACTCAATATCTTTTGGGAGATTCTCTACTTGATGTATGACTCGGTATTCTTCTTGTGGCTCTAAGCCTATCATAGAGAGAATTTATTTGTTTACTGCTTCTTTCACTTCGAGTTTCGCTGTGAGAAACTGTTCTTTTTCTTGTTGCATCTGTGCTTTCTCCTCTTCAAACTTTTCCTGGAGAGAAGCCTTCTCTTGTTCTATAAGTCGGCATTGTTCTATGAGTACTCCTTTCACTTGCTTCAAGGCATGGGTGGCTTGTTCTATTTCTTCTTTTGCTCATCGAAAGTGAGCTTTAGTTGCATCTGCTAGTCGATGGAGTTGGCTTGGCTCATCTCCCAACTCTGGTTCTTCCAATGGCAAGGTCGAAATGGATACTATGTGACTAGACTGAAGGGCCAGTTGTACCCCTCGGAGTTAGACCTCAATTTTATCGTACATTTCCTCCTGTTTAGCTTCTTGTTTCTCCACGATTTCTAGTGAATCTTTATTTAGGGCCACTATGATGAAGTCAAAATCATCAATAATGAGTGCAGTCTGCATCTTGTTCAAGGTGGCTCTAGATTTCATCTATGAAAAGGTTTTCTTGGGAGAAAACTTCCTTTTCTTTAGGGGATCTGCCTCATCTCTAGGCGGTGTTACTTCACCTTGCCTCTCTTCATATTCTTTGCCATTTATTTCTTCATCTTTGTCATCACCCCCTCGGTCAGGTGATACTGAAGCAGTCATTCCTGAGGGGCCGCTTAAGTATTGGACCTCTTTAGTTTTCTTCCTTTTGTTGTGTTTGGGTGTATCATGTTCTTTGTGCGTGGTCTCTGAGCTATTAGGGTCAGACATCTCTCTAGGATCTATGGGAATAAGGAGGTCTACCGACCAGTCCTTAGTGATCTCCTCAAGTTCCTCTTATGTGAGTTTGTAGTATGACTGAAGTTGCTCCTTATGTTCATAGGCTCACTCTATAATGTAGATGAAGTGTTGATCTATGTAGAACTTCATCAGGGGTCAGAACCTCTGTAGGGTGTTCAAAGTCATGCGAGGTTCATCTTCGATGGCTCTCTTCAGTTGAAGGTAATATGTATGAAAAATAGCATTCAGCTGCCACTGTTTGTTCATATCACTTGAGTACTAGAGTGTGGTAAACTTCACAGCAAGCGGATCGAATGGTTCAATATCACTATGATCACTGTGATCACTATGTGAAATCAACTAATCTGCGGGCTTAGATTCACGGTTAGAAAAAATGTTCTCGGTGTGTGGCTCTATGAAATATATAGATAACGAGGAAACATATCTCTTGCAATGGCTGAGAAGCCTTCATTAACTTAGTTTTGTTCATTATGGTGTGGTCCCAATAGTCTAGTGGAAAAATTTATGATCATAAATTCTTTTCTACCCATTCGGGCCATCAGTCTAACGGTTATACTGTTCCCAATGGATATATTGCTTCGCCATGGTGAAGTGTCATGTGACACAGTTCTGATATCCCGTCGAAGTTCCAATTTTGAAAAATTTCCTTCTGCGAAGTTCCCTCTGGAATGTTCTATAACTTTTCGATCTTAGCTCTCTTCTTACATAGTTTTCTATCCTTCTTTCCGGTGAGCTTTGTCTTAGAATTCCTTTTTCCATTATGATTCTTATCTTCTTTTGGAAGAGTAACTTTGCACTGTTAATATTCTTTCCTAGAAATCAGGGGATATACTTCTTCTCTATCTAGAATAGATACTTCAATATTCTGCAAATCTTCTTGTGTTCTTGCAACTTCAAAATCCAAGTCTCTGGTTTTAAATAGCTTCACTTGGTTCTCATGTTCTTGAATCAAGTGTGTGATCCTCCTAGTCATGAAATATTTTAACTCTTGCTTCTTCTGCTCTATGATTTCTTCTTCTTTCCTTCTGGCTTGATCTCTTTCAATCCAAGGTTCTCCTAGTAACATAGCAAATGGAGCATTGTTCTCAATAAATTTAACAACTTAAAATTCTTCCTCTGTTGAAGTTCCATTGGCATTCATAGATATCTGGGTGATATTTCCACATAGGTTTAACAGCTTTCCTCTAAATAATCCTATTCCTCCCAATGAAGGAATCATAGCAGGCTTTCCTAGAATTTCCCAAGTTCTTTTTATCATAATATTCACCTATGTTTCCTCGTCTAGAACATAGTCAATGTCGAAGTATCCTATTCTTGATTCAATGCACTCTTTTTCTTTGAAGGTCTCCATTAAATTAATATGTCGGTGATCATCTAGGGTTTCTTTCATTTGTAGAAATACTTTCTCTGATTCTTTCTAGGGTTATACCATGGGCTTAGTTTCCTGACCTTCCTCATGGTATTCTTGTCTCATATTCATTTTTTCAAGATTAGCAATCATTCTAGGGCAATCTAAAACTTCATGATCCATAGCTTTGCAACAAAGGCAACTAGGTCTTCTTCCAGGGCATTCCTTAGCAAGATGTCCTATTTTTATGCAACCATAACAAAGGGTTATTCCTTTCTTTCTCTTAAATGATCTCCAACCTCTTCTGTACTTCATGGTAGCTAACCCGCAATAAGTTCTTTCTAGGGTCCTGCATCCATTTGTTAGTCCAAAAATTCTCTTTATGCATAGGTATAGCATATCTTTCACTATTAGATCTACTCATATCAAATCTTATTTCTTCTATCAGTGCCCTAGTTTTCAATCTAAGACAAATATTATCAAACATACCTAGATTCATACTTTAGAAACAAAATTTTACACTTATCTTATCTTCAATAGAGCACAAAATTTTTAGATCTAAAACTTTTCACTATTCTTACCTTTATCAGAGCATAGAGCTTGTAGATATTACCTCTTTTCTTTAGATCTGACCCTTCTTATTGGCATAGAGCTTCACAGGTCAAGTATAATACCATGCACTAGGGTAACATATCTATGTCCAAATATTTTATCTTTTTTCAGTTCGGATCTTCACACAAAGCTTCTTCTTCCTCAGTTTCCATCAATCAGAGTTTTAGTTCGTATCTTTTCACAAAGCTTCTTCTTCCTCAGTTCCCAACAATCAAAGTTTCAAGTCCTGGAAATGGAACCATTTGTTGGCACAGGGGAAGAAACAAGGTTCAACACTACAACAGTGCACCAACAAAGCCCTAACTACTGACCCTTTCGACAATAGCTGCGAAGCATATGAAGTCTCACCCGAGGCAGAGGCGGGGGTGGTTGCAGGAATCAGATGTCTACAACCTTAGCTGGGACATGGATCTGTGATTCTAACACTTAACAGAGCACTCAAAAGTTAACATTCATCAATATCCAATATTAGTTACAACACGGTTAAACCCTAATTACAAAGTATCATAGTATTCATCGAGATCTACTATATTCAAGCACAGAGCATTAACATATCTATCTACCATTCATCTATATCAAAGCACTAAGAAAGTTATCATATAAACACATCAACACATTGCACAAAGCGGAGAAACACAACATATACGTGGTTCACCCCCACCCTGGGGATACGTCCACCAAATCTTCGTCATCGTTATTACATTATTCAATCAGTTACATGCACAGAGCCTCAAAACCCCTACTCCACAAAGGACAGGGGATCTGTACAGCTCGCTAGATCCTCCTTCCCCGAGCATATCTAAGCACATAGCCTTCCACAATCTCTTACATTGACTTCCACTTATCTCTACAAGTCTCACATAGCATGCACAAAGCACTTACCACGCTTTATCACGTAGATCCAACTCTAGAACTTAGCCATTCATACTCAGTACATCTCCTTAGCATCTATTTATACATACAAAATAGTCCTAAGCATGGGTAAAACCATGGGCTGACATTCCCATACTCGTTACATAATCCCAAAACCCAAAAAGGGCCCTACAAGGGGCCAAGATCCCACAATATTTTCTTCATCTTGTGCTCCACCTTTGACAACCTGTCAAAGTCCCAAAAATAGGTCAAACATGACCAAGGATCCTCAAAACTTGGTCAAGGGCCAACATCACCTGTCACGTATTTTGAACAACCACTGTCAGCATACCAACCATATTTCGTCTTACTAGATTGTAGAGAGAGTGTGCATTCTTCATTGCTATACTGATTCTTCTTTCTTATCCATGTTCTCTTATGAGGTTCTTGTCTGCAATTGTTGTTTTTTTTTTGTGGTTCTCTAGGAGGGAATGTCATTCTACAATCTTTCGCCATGTGTCCAAAGTTTTTGCACTTGTAGCATTCCTTAGCAATATGTCCTAGTTTTCTGCAACTATAACAAAGGGTTAGTCCTCTCTTTCTCTTAAATGATCCCCAACCTCTCCTGTACTTCATGGTAGCTAACCCACAATAATTTCTTTCTAGGGTCCTGCATCCATTTGTTAGTCCAAACATTCTCTCTATGCATAGGTATAACATATCTTTCACTATCAGATCTACTCATATCAAATCTTCTTTCTTCTATCAGTGCCCTAGTTTTCAAGCTAGGACAAATATTATCAAACATTCCTAGATTCATACTTTAGAAACAAAATTTTCGACTTATTTTATCTTCAGCAGAGCACAAAAATTTCAGATCTAAAACTTTTCACTATTCTTACCTTTATCAGAGCACAAAGCTTGCATATATTACCTCTTTTCATCAGATCCGACCCTTCTTCTTGGCACAGAGCTTCACAAGTCAAGTAGAATACCATGCACTAGGGTAACATATGTATGTACAAAGATTTTCTCTTTTTTCAATTCAGATCTTCACATAAATCTTCTTCTTCCTCACTTTCCAGCAATCATAGTTTCAGTTTGTATCTTTGCACAAAGATTCTTCTTCCTCAGTTCCCAACAATCAAAGTTTTAGGTCCTGGAAATGGAACCATTTGTTGGCATAGGGGTATAAATAGGGTTCAACGCTATAACAACGCACCAACAAAGACCTAGCTACCGGCCCTTTTGGAAACACCTGCGAAGTAGATGAAGCCTCACACGAGGTAGAGGCAGGGGTGGTTGTAGGACTCAGATGTATGCAACCTTAGTTGGGACACAGGTATTTGATTCTAACACTTAACATAGCACTCAACAGTTAACATTCATCAACATACAATCTTAGTTACAACACGGTTAAACCTTAATTACAAAGTATCATAGTATTCATCGAGATCTACTATATTCAAGCATAGAGCATTAACATATCTATATACCATTCATCTATATCAAAGAACTAAGCAAGTTATCATATAAACACATCAACACATTGCAAAAACTAGAGAAACACAACATATACATGGTTCACCCCCACTGTGGGGCTACATCCACCAAATCTTCGTCTTCTTTATTAGATTATTCAATTAGTTACATGCACAGAGCCTGAAAAGCCCTACTCCACAAAGGATAGGGTATTTGTGCAGCTCGTTAGATTCTCCTTCCCCGAGTAGATCTAAGCACACAGCCTTCCACAGTCTCTTACATTGACTTCCACTTAGCTCTGTAAGTCTCACATAGCATGCAGAAAGCACTTACCACTCTTTATCACCTAGATCCAACTCTAGCACTTAGCCATTTATACTCACTACATCGCCTTAGCATCTATTTATACATACAAAATAGTCCTAAGCATGGGTAAACCCATGGGACGACATTCCCATACTCATAACATAATCCCGAAACCCAAAAAGGGCCCTACAAGGGGCCAAGATCCCACAATCTTTGCTTTATCTTGTGCTCCACCTTCGACAACCTGTCGAAGTCCCAAAAATAGGTCAAACGTGACCAAGGATCCCCAAAACTTGGTCAAGGGCCAACATCACCTGTCATGTATTTTGAACAACCACTGTCAACATACCAACTACATTTCTTCTTACTAGATTGTAGAGAGAGTGAGCATTCTTCATTGCTATACTAATTCTGCTTTCTTATCCATGTTCTCTTCTGAGGTTCATGTCTGCAACTATTGTTCTTCTGTTGTGGTTCTCTAGGAGGGGTTATCATTCTAAAATATTTGGCCATGTGTCCAACGTTTTTGCACTTGTAACATTCCACTTCAATGCTCAATGATTCAAATATGTTGTATCTTCTTCTCTATGTTTCAATAGGCCTTCTTGGATAACCATTTTGTGTATAACTTTCAAAGTTGTGTATGTTCCTCCTATTAGCTCTGCAATTTACAGTTTTATGTCCAAAATTATTGCATGCATAACATAAACCAAAAAAAATAGTTTGATACCTTGGAGTTGAAGATCTTTTGAAAGGAGTTACTTTTATGAATCCTTCTTCTTTCTAAGGCCTGCTTATTTTTGTCGGTTTTTTATTCTGAAATCTGAATCTTCTCAGTGGAGTAGTCTCCCTATAATCTTCCTTGTAGGTCTTCCTATTCTCTTTGATTGTTTTTGCATAAATTTTTGGGTATGTTTCTTGTTCTATTTATTTGGAGCTTGATCCCTTTTATTTCTGATTTTATCCAAGTATGGACTTGTCATGATGAGGATTTTGACTACTGATAATGTCATCCAAAACTTTTGAGTTGTTCTGCATATTTTTCTTTTGAATATCCTTTCTCAATGTGGCAATCTCTGCTTCCAAATTTCCAATGATCCTATCTCTTTCTTCTATCTATTCTTTGAGTGCTTCTTCAATTATTTTACCTTCTTCTATTCGAACCTTCAATTTCATGATCATTTGTTCTAGTTCCCGAGTGTCTTCTTTCTTGTCTAGTTCTGCTTGTAGCTTCTTGTTTTTATTCTTTTATCTTCTTATAACTTCTATGGCACTCAACAATTCTTCTTGGTAGTCAAATTTTGCCTCTTCATATTCTTCTTCGGTGTCTTTTTTATCATATTCTTCTACTTCCATGAATAGAACTCTTTATGTCTCACTGTCACCAACTTCATCTTCATCTAATGAAGAGATGTCTTCTTTGGTGCATAAGCTTTTCTTGAAATATTTATTTTTGGTTATTTTTCCTTTATATGTTTGTTTGATATTTGAGTAATCTTCATCATTCCTCTTATTTTTATTATGAGGACATTTGTTAGCAAAATGACCAATACCATCACAATTAAAACAAATCAATGGAAGCTTACCTTTATATCTATTGTTGGTTCCCTAGTTCAATCTTCTGACGAATTTGGCCACTTCTTATTCATCATCTTATGAGAAGTCACTTCTGCTGATATGTTCCTTTTGCTTTTTCCTTTTAGATGCTTTGAAAGTTGCTTCTTTTATATCTGGATTTTCCTTTTCAGTTCTCATTTCATATGCTATGAAGATTACATGTAGTTCTTCCATGCTTAGTGAGTCTAGATCTGGTCTTTCTTCTAGTGTTGATATATTAGGATTAAATATCATAGGAAGGTATCTTAGTACCTTTTGAACAATTACAGATTCTTCAACTTCTTCTCCCGATCCTATGATTGCATTCACTATTTCATCGACTCATAAGAAGTAAGATGAAATATTCTCACCTTCCTTCATCTTTAATTGTTCGAACTGACCTCTGTAAGTTTGAATCTTTGCTTCTTTGAGTTTTGAATATCCTTCATAAATATTTTGAAGTTTGTCCCAAATATCTTTAGCAGATTTACAATGTACAAATTTGGTATGTACTGATTCACCAAGACCATCTAGAAGTGCATTTGTGGCTTTGGAGTTATTTTGACTGGGTTTCATTGTTTTTTCACTTATTGTCGGAACTGTTGGTTCTTTGTATCCATCTTCTACTGATTGCCAAATTTCAAATCCCTATGCATGTATATATTTTTTCATCCTTCTTCTCCAGAATGCATACTTATTTCCATCAAATTGTGGTATTTTGTTTTTATACATGTTGTTTCTCTCCATGATCTACCTTTCAGTGGTTAAACTTATTTCTAAAGGAACCTGCTTTGATACCAATTATTGGATTACTAAGAGGGGGGTGAATCAGTAATAGAGAAATCTAATCCATTTTAATCATAAAATGCAAGTGTTATATCAATGTAGCATTGCCATAGAATAGTTTCAGAGTAAATAAACAATGAACAAATGATAAATCATACACATACATAGTACATCATTGTTTTTACATGGAAACCCAAAGAGGGAGAAAACCACATAATGATTTTTCTTATATGTATTTAATACTTACATTCATTGGAAGCACCAACTTCCTTTGTTTTCCAGCTATAACTGGAAGGAGGCTCCAACCCCCTAGTTTCTTAGGTTACAACCTGAGGGAAGCTCCAACTCCCCAATTCTCTGGATACAACTAGAAGGAGGATACAACCCCCTATGTTCTCTGGATACAATCAGAAGGTGGATACATCCACATGTCCTTGCCCCTTCCAACCTTCCTGATGTAGAAGTAGAATGATGGAACCATTTTCACACTATCACTGTGAGATATGCCAATGTAACAACCTGTACCATTGACCTGAAACCAACCAACCTGTAACAAACTATACCAAACAACTTGTAATCAACATGTACCATCAATGAGTGCATCAACCATGCACCAAATATGTACTAATCATGCATCAAATACACATAAAATATGACTCATAAATATTTACCAACATCATCAACTATACACCTCATGTATGTGCCAACTCATCAACTACTTGTCTCAACCATGTACCCAACATGTACCTCAATGAAAATCCCTCATCAATTTCATCATCCAAATATGATTTATAACTCTGTAATAGACCTGGTGTATATGATCACATACCTGCAAACCTTCTTTAACTTTAACAAGAAGAGACTAGGATTTTCATCAAACTTTACTTTAGTCTCACATGACTAATTTTGGATTAGTCAACAACCCTAACTTGAAATAATCATAACTATGTACTTGTAATGAATAAAGATATAAAAATGGTACAAAATGTTCCACAGTGTATTTTATGCAATTCTTCTAGATTTCACTACTTGGAACCTCTCAGAAAACGAGTTTTAGAAAAAATGACATACCTTGTTGAATTCTGGCTTATTCTAGAGAGCGAACTTATAGAGCGTTCTCCGCATGGAATATTTTTTGTATGGATCTGCAATCGGTACACAACATACTACAGAATGTACACTAATAAATATATTTGGTCTTACTAAATTTGAATCTATTATGAATAAGTGATGACTTATTTACCGTAAACACATGTTTTAGACTAGTTTCAAGACTATCCACAAACCCTATTTTCCACAGAGTGTAACTCTAAAAATACAACTACCCACAAGATGAAATTTTTATCAAGGCTACTTGGATATATGTCCTCAATGGCCTATTGATTTTGAGTTCTGAATCATTCTATAAAAAACAATATTGTGAAAATGGTATCCTCCCTTGAATTTCATATCATGAAAGCATCATGAAAAGAATGTATCCTCCCTTGAATTTCGGCCTTCTTTACTTCACCTTCCCTCTGAAATTCGCCTTAGATATCCTTTGGTTACCTCATGCACTTGTATATATTCAATATTCTTAAGTGTGATTAAACATTAGAGACCCTTTCCTCTTATTTATACTTTCATGTATCTTCCTCAAGGGGTTACCTTCTAGCCATTTTAACCCACTTCCTTATTTTAGGGCTAACCCACTTCTAACCACTTGTCCACTTATTAATTTCTCCATTAAATTTATTATTTAAATAATTTCCTTTATATCCACTTTGACTTATATTACACTCATCACTTCACTTTATTATTTAAATTACCTTCTAACCATCTTAACCCACTTTCCTTATTTTAGGTCTAACTGACTTCTAACCACTTGTCCACTTAGTAATTTCTCCATCAACTTTATTATTTAAATAATTTCTTTTGTATCCACTTTGAATTATAGTACACTCATCACTTCACTTTATTATTTAAATAATTTATTCTTTGCAACCACTTTGACTACTTTGACCTTTTGGGGCTTTTATATGACTCATGAGGGTTCTCCAACTTCACATGGCCATAAATATCTAACCGTGAGGAGTTATGTGACCTTACACATACCACTAGAAATGACATGAAATGTTTTATCCATATAGAATAGTCTTTCCTATAAATATATCAAAAATCATACTATTATCCATCAAACAAACTTTGGTTCATTACCCAAACCTTTGTGCTACCAGAATTTGCTACCAGACTTTCTTCAAGGGTTTACATCAATTACAACCAACCCAATTAATCAACACCCACAACTGTACTTCAATATTTTCTTCTCTTTCTGCCAGCTCTGACCAGGCTACCTGAATTAATTCAATCTACTCTGCAGGCTCACTTGTTGTGTTGGATTATGGCAGCTGAGGCATTGCCTTTTTTACCATTGTCCATGCCTCTGTGAGTCTTTCCTTTACCTTTTCTACCTTATATTATTCCTAAATATTTGAAAATTCCTCTTTTGTTCGTTGTGCTTACATGAGGAGTCCTGCTTATTTTCAAAACTCATCTTCTCATTCGATTTGTTGGATCATCTGCTCCAATTTCTCGATCGAGGATCTAATTATGCCCACCAGTTGCATTGTCGGCAACTACGCGATGATGAATGAGCATAATCTAGGGGTAGTATGACTTGTAGTGGAAGTCCACTAGCCATCGAATGTTTGGATGGTGTCTCCACCTCTTATTCCCTTGGGGATGTACCTTGTATTTTATTTGCAAGTATAGTCTTCAAATAAATTGGAAGTAGAGGGAAAACTTATGTCTTTTCCAAGAAAAGATGCAACATTTCTTTGCATCACTGTGAATTCTGGATTACTAGGCCCACTTGTCCTTTCAGGTATGTTGCGCTCTAACCTGATGTGGTTTAGGGTTCTTTCTAAAATGGTTGTTCTCTTGCCCCTATTTGTAATGAAACTTCCTGATTCTCTCTCTTGATGATGGGAATCTAAACATTGACTGTTGAGAGACGAATCCAGGTGCCTGGAACTTGCGGTATTGGGGAAAGTGGTGGAATTTTGGATTGTTGACTCTTTGTTGAGGGTGGAGTGGCCTGAATGGGTACCGACAGAGAGACCGACTGACTTAAGGCTTCAGTGGTCAGGGTATTATGTTTTGGTACATTCTCAGGAGGGTCAGGGAGATCTAGCTGCATGGGCTCAGACAAAGTGGGTTGGTATGGAAAGGTCATGTCCTATGGTGGAAATGAATATTTCTCAGTGATGATGATTGTGTAGGTAGTGGCATATTTCTTGAGATCATCTGTGATGTTAATCAAATTCTGGGGAGTAGGATAAGTTTCTCTAGTACGAGGTACAACCATGGATATGGGTTGTGGGTTCAAAATTTTGACAGGGGAAATACCTATTCGAGGTTTCTTGGTTGAAACATACCCTATGAAAGCGGTATCTAGGATGTCGTTGAAATATTTCCTTGATAACATGGATTTTTTTGGGAGATGTGGAAACATAGGAAGTGTTCTCTTCTTCTTCTCTAGAGTTTCATGATCCTCTTCTTATTCTTATTCCAATGGCAACTGGACCTTCTGCTTCTTTTCTGTTGTGCCAGAAATTGGCCCCACTCCTTCTTCCTCCCCATTTTTCTTGAGGAGCTCTGGCGCAAAGAGATAATGCATGTTGAAATTGTGTGGGTTCTTCTTAGCACCAACCCATGACATGAATTCCTTGTCAAAGGATTATTCATCTAGATAGAAGGTTAGAGGCCTCATATGGAATTCCTTAGACTTCGCATGCCTCGGCCAAAAAAACGTATAGCCCTTATTTATCCTGAATGCGATGTTCCAGGTATTGAGATTCAATAGTTCAATTGGTATGAAAAACCACTAGGTTGCATCGCTAAGTTGTTTGTACTACTTTAGGAATGTTGCATTGTTGAACTCCATATTCTCGGAGTCTGACCTTGTGTTCCATGGATTCAAACATATTGGCTAGGAAACCCTTATCTTCAGGTGGAAATTATCTTCCTGAGGGTGACGTCCATTTCCACATTGTGAATGCGACTAACATGTAGCTGTATGTAAAATTTTATCCTTTCTCCTAAGCCTCCTCACATGCAACTAGGAGTTCCTGTAGTAGGTAGCTGCACCAATTGAACACATATCCATTTACACAGAAGTATACTATGTAAAGGGCATCTAAGGTGAATTCACCCTTGTAGTACATGCGCATATCCTTGCTAGACATCACGTAGAAGGCTGTCTGGACTGTCTCTAGTAGTATTGGGTCTATTTTGTCCATTCATCTACCTCTGCCTGTACGTAATTTCTCATACATGATGACTTTTCCCTTATTCTTCCCATGATTTTTTGGGCCTTGGAAGCCTTTTGAGATTTCCTCACCCTCGAAGGATAGTTTGGTGAGATGGTGGATATCCTTGGAATGAATTGAATATCTCCTATTGAGCCATAAACTCCTATCATGCACCCCACTGATCAAAAACTTTGTGCACCGTGCAACCTCACTCGTAGTTTTGTAAACTGGTAGATCCCTTAGGTTAATGATGGTGGAATTGAATAGGTTGATGAATTTTGGATTTGACACAAACCGTATGCCTTCCATTGCATCTGGAGCCAAGTCCCAGAATACACTGATATTCATCTACGGAAATAACACTTGGTCCATCAGGTTGAGGTCGAGGATTTTTACTTTCTCGGCCTTTCCCTTGATATCGCCCATGATATTGACCCAGGGATCACATGGCTCATATGGAATAGCCTATTTTGGATCTGAACTCCAACCTCTTGTTTCTCTTGGAATTTTGGCTCTGGATTGCTAAAAAAACTAGATGGGCTAAGTTGGGGCTCGAGTTCATGATTGGGGAGGAGGAGATATCACAAGCTATATGAGAGTGAATATAGCACAAGACAAAATATAAATAATGGAAACAATGAGTCTCACTAATAAATTCGCAAAATCTTATACACAGGTAAGATCTATAGGGTGATCCTGGATTTTAATGATTGAGATAACAGGGATGTGTTTGACCTGAGGAGTTACCATTTTAACGGTGGAGGATCCTGACGGGGATATCGATGGCATATACAAGAATCATGCCTTTATGGCTTAATAAAAAGGTATGATGGGCTATTGTAGCTACCATATAGTGTATGACTGGACATGATGTGTGTGGCACATGGATTGTGATACAGTTTAGATTATCCCACCCTCCAACCACAATGTGGGTCCCCATCATACTTAATGACTTCATTTAATGTAATGGTGGCTCTTCTGATCCTGTGTAGTTGCGTAAGTAGTTCTATACAAAATCAACGCTTATACTGAAAAAAAAGTATATGTTGTGGCACAACAATGCACACTCCGATGTTGTTAAATGAATTAAAGAAATTACAGGAAATCAAAATCTAACTACTATACATGCTTATTTGGACTAGAGAAAAAGTTATTTGTCTCTATAATGAGAAATATAAGGTTTCATGCGGGCGCCATTCACCCATCCTGGTCGAAGGATACCATCCAGTTGCACTAGATTAACTTCACCAGAGTGTTAGATTTCCTCAACTATGAATGGACCTAACCAATGCATGCACAACTTGCTTGTATGCTTCTGATATCAGATTTTGTAGAGTAGTACCTTATCCCCTTGCACAAATATTTTATCCTTGATGTGCCTATCATGCCAAGGTTTTTGTCTCGCTTTCTCAACTATCTGATGAAAATATACAAGAAATATTTCTTCCTCAAGTTCTTGAAGCCTGTAATCCTCTACGCAATTGATTCATCACCTGTCATCTATGTATCTTGTGCTATATAGAGACTAGGGGTAACAAATTTTGTAGGTGCAACAACTTCTTTCCGATAAACCAACTAAAATGGATTATACATGTCTAGCTTCTTCATGTTAGTCTTGTAAGCCCACACGACTACTGGAACTCTACCATCCTAGTCTTCCTTGTTTGCACAACATACTTTTGTCAGTCCTCTTTCCAAAATTTTATTGAATTCCTCCACTCTACCATTAGCTTGCGGGTGGTATGGATTGTTCTTATGGTGTTTTATAAGGAATTATATTTTTAATGTTGCAATTGTGCTATTTATAAAGTGATTTCCTTGATCACTGGTCAAACATATAATACATCCAAACTGAGTGATGACGTTCTCAACGATAAATATAGTAGTTTTATCTATCAAACAGTCTTGAACTGCCTCTGCTTCATCCCATCTTGTGAGGTAATTAGTTGCGGTAATGATGTATCTGGCCTTTGAGTGCTTATCCAGGGGGTTGATCAATCCAATAAATTCAACAACCCACTTCTCAAATGCATTAAGTTCCCTGACTGGATGAAGGGGTAATTCATCTTTGCGTGATGGATTTCCTACTCTTTGGTAGATGTCACAAGATCTATCATACTCTTTTGTGTATTTAAATAATGTATCCCACCATAATCCATCTTGAAGTACGTTTTGTGTTGTAGATTTACCTCCAACATGTCCTCCCACAAATCCATTGTGGCATTCCCACAAGATATCTTGCCTCTCATTGTTCAAGACACATCTCCTAAGGATGTTGTTTAGTCCCAATTTGTAAAGTTGTCATACAATCAGTTGATAGTATGTTGTGTGAACCACCATATATCGCTTTTGGGTTGCAGAGTAAGTTTCTAGGAAGGTCCCTGTGCTGAGGAAGATAGAAATTTCTTCAATATATTATGGGATGTCCTCAATTCGGAATAGGTCTACATACGGGAGTTGATCATCCATTGCTCCACCACTTTCTCCTAAGTCCAATCTAGAAAGGTGATCTAGACCAACATTGCATCTTCCTAGTTTAACAATTACTTCAAAGGAAAACTCTTGAAAGAACAGTATCCACCCACAAATTCTTCCTTCAAGTATTGCTTTATTGACTAGGTACTTCAATGCTAAATGGTTAGTAAAAATTTAAAATGAGAGCCTATCAATTAGTGTCTAAACTTTTGTAATGCATAAATCATATCTAGACCTTCCCTTTCAGTGGTTTTGTAGTTGCATTCATCTTGCTAAAGTTTTTACTGGCAAAGTAGATAGGGTGGTCCATATTTCCTTCCCCTGGTTGTGCTAAAATGGATCCCATGGCAATGCCTAATGCATCCACATGTACATGGAATTCAATTTCACAATTGGAAAATATCAATATAGGTGCACTACTTAGTTTTTATTTGAGAATTTTGAATGCCTTGTCACACTCTAGTGTCCACCAAAATATTTCAGACTTCTTCAACAATTTTTCTTATAGTTGTGTATCTTCTGATGAACCTGCAGTAATATCATGTATGTCCCAGTGTAGAGTGCAACAACTTAGAACTTGTAGGTGGCGGCATGTTCAAAATGACCACAACTTTAGATGGGTCTAAAAAGACTCCTATTCTGCATACAATATGGCATAACAGGTTGACATGTGGTACATAGAAAATGCACTTCCTTGGATTCAGAGATATCTGCATTTCATGACATCCATCAAACATTCACCAGAGTAGTCCAACATGGTCTTTTAACAGGTTGTATATTGTCCAATCATCCATGTAGACTTATAAAAAAATGTGGATGAACTCTCGAAATGTTTCTATCACAATTCGAGAGAAAACTACAGGGTCATTCTCGAAGACAAAGGGAATTATGTTGTATGAAAATTATCCCCATTCAGTTATGAATGTGATATTCTTCTTTTCTTCATTTATGATTTTGACTTGGTGATATCCTGAAAAACCGTCTGTAAACGAATAATATAATTTTCCAAGAACTCGATATAACACTTCGTCACTAAAGGTGTTGGAAACGGATCATGCACACATTCATAACTTAGACTTATGTAGTCCACGTAGACCCAAATGTATTTTGTACCTTTCTTTCTCTGGATAACAATGAGGATAATACAATGGGAAAATAAGTCTTGTTGCAAGCATTTTGTCCACTTCTTTCTTGACCTTCTCTTTTATTCTAGGATTAATTCAGTATGATCTATGTTTCACAGGTCTTGAACCAGGCTTCAACTCGATTTTCATTTCTCCCATGGCTCCTTTTATACCATTCAATTCTCAAAATGTTTTCAGAAACAAGTCCTCATACTCCCACAACAGGATGTGTACTTCATTCATAGTATTCTCATCCCAATAATATCCTATAGAATCTATCTTATTAGGATTCTTTGCACTCCCTGTATTAACTTTATGTAACTTTAGTGGATGGTTATAGGACCTAGAGGTGTAACTAGGTATGGTATCCTGAATCTCTCTACTTCCTTCTATTTCTTTAATGGTTAAGTTTCTAAGCTCGTCTAAGTCATCGAGTTTTTCTAGTTTCTTCTCACAACAAGGTACATGTATCTTATCATTTTTAAGAACAAAACTAGACTGAAGAAAATGAACATGGTCAACACATAATATTGGACTTGACCTATTTTTGCAGATGTCAGTAAAAAGCATTTCCATGATTCTTTGAAGGACTGTGTTAAGCTTAGGGTACTTACTTGTAAAGGAGAAGTCCTTGGAAAATTGGTCTTGTAAGTTCTGCCAACAATTTTTTTGTCTTCTGCTCTCCTCATGTATATACAAGGTTGTTGGTATTGGCCCCAATGAATGGAGAAATACATGAACCCATAGTTGAGAGGGTACTTTTGCAACTCTCCACTGCTTTAAGAAATTCTCAATATGCACTTTAGGGTCAGACCGTCCATCGAACAGTTGCACATATTGAAAATATATATTCATCTTTTCTTTCAGTATATCCCTACTTTGGAATAAACATCAGATGTCTTTTTTTGTGTCTTCCCACTCCATAATCAAGGCTTCATGGGTGGCCCACCATATATCAAAGGTATCTTGTAAGGCTATGTCAAGAACAAAGATCCTTTGATTCGTCACCATTTCCTCTTCCATGCTGGTAAGAAAATTATATACCTCTGAGGCACCATCATATGTTGTGTTTTCTCTGACTTAGGTTCAAATCCATCTTGTTTCCCTGACAGTTTCACATCGCCTTGAGAATTTCTCGTATGAACCATGATTCCAATTGTCAAACGCTACTTCTAAATCCTCATCAACAGACTGTATGATTCTCCAACTTATCGATCCATATGCAATGGGATTTATGTAATCTAGTCTCATTCCTATTTTTATGATGTATTATTGGTCAAGAGAATATGAATCCATATTTTGGTCCATTGGTTCATTGTATATAGGCGTTAGACAAGGATATAACGGTTGGACTACTTTTATCCCATATGCTTCAAACATCATGGTGTCCCTCTTTAGATCAATTATGGCATAGTTTTTGTATGCCCAAACCATTCTGAGTAGACCAGGGTAGGGATCCTTATCTCTTATGATTTCAATTACCTTAAAATCAATTGTGGTCTTAACTCCTGCAACATCTATTTCCACATTTTCCATCCTTTCTACTGGGAAAATGTAGTATTGGTTTATCGTTATCAACTACATGGGGGAATATACTAACTAAATTTTTCTCAAATCTTCCCAGGTCTTTTGGGTAGGATGTTGACATTGGATCCCAAATCTAGCATGACATCTTGTATTTCAAAGTTATCTAGCTGGGCTTCTAACCTAAATTATTTTCCTGTTCACACCTTACTTCTCTGGATTCTTTGGGTATTCTACTCAGGGAGGTTGGTCCTTAATATGGATTTTTGGGTTCCCTCATTTCCCAGTATTAGGTACAGAGTGTTGCAAAACTTCTCCATAAGTTGGTCATCCCCTAGAATATCAAAGAAGAATTGAAACCAAAAATTGATTATACTTCATGATTGCTCAGAGTGTCTCCTTGGAATTGCATAATTCCTAGGTGTCAGTGGTGAGGTAGTGTTGTGGGGTTTTTCTACCCTACGGACTAGCAAGCTAGGGCTCTAAACTTGCATGCAGATCATGACCCTTCAAGAAATAACTTTTAACCTCCCACCCAAACCTAGAACCCTTTTTCTCAGGCAAACATGGGAAGAATCAACTAACCTTTGTATCGACGGTTGAAGTAGATCCTCCGTTGAGATTTTATCTCCTTGCTGCTGCTGCTCCTTCCACAAAGCGATCTTGCAATCAAGACAAGACTACACATGCATGCTACTGATCTACTAGAGGGTTAGAGATTCAAACACAAATCAAATAACATAGATAAGACTCATGTATTCGGGACGGGAAAAGCATCTTTTCATTAATCTCAATATGAATCAACTTACAATGATTACAGAGACCGGCCACTGTTCCTTGATCCTCATCTTGGGATCCTCCTCTTCTTTTGTCCTCCAACTGATGTTTCTTGAATTTCTCCTAGAGCTTGAGGCAAGGCTAAAGGGTTGGGACAAAACGGACTTGGCAATTTGGCAGAGTTTCTTTACTATGATTTTTCCTCCTTTGAATAGTACCCCTACGCCACCTTTTAGGTGAACTCTTGGCCATGCATGGCTGGGAGTTCCAGTTAACTGACAAAAATCTCTTCGTCCCGACAGAAACTTTCCTGATTTTTTGCTTTGTTAGGAAAACGCGGGCTGTAGTGGGCCAGCCAGCGTTCACACGCGTGCTGCAGAAGGCCTGCCAGCGTCCCAATGCGCCCAGTGTTAAGTTAGGGAACAGGTTACTTGATTGAGGAGGTTTTTGAAGAGTCTGTTCAGCATGGCTTTGGCAAGGAAAGGCAATGAGTAGGCCTGGTGCCAGGTAAGCAGGGATAGTGCAATTTAGGGTTATAACAGATGCCCCCTAA
>JZKD02S0384708.1:252392-269051 GCA_000966675.3 Picea glauca
CTACTAATAAATATACTAAACAAACAAATAACAAACTGACCTGGAAACGCTTTAGGTTTGTCCTATGTATGATGATTGTTTTAGTAGATCAGAGGGAGGAAACCCGCACTAAATTATCCAGGAGATTCTCGTAAACGATACGCTGCAGTGCTCTACAAGTTTGAATACATGACAAACAAGACATAAAAATAACAACAATCTTATAATTTATAAATCTTCACAGTTAGATAAACCTGTGTGCAAATATCTATACATAATAGTTCAATTGATGAAGAAGAAAAATATGTCATTCATTAGATGAACTAAGTAATTGTTGTATTCTTTAAATTAGTGAAAGAATTCAGGCATGTATCACATTAATTAATTCATATCATTCTGCAAAAGACCATGATAGTTAAAGTAGTCACTAATCAAATGCAAATTGATATGCATAAACATGAAACAAAAGATTGATATTATGAAAGCGAAAGTTGTAGGAGAACATCAACTTCTGTCTCAGTTTGTATTAAAAATCCATAATCCTAGTTCTCCCACAAGCAAGGATGATCCTTATTACAAAAATACTAAGTATTTATAAGTTTTCCACAGGGTAAAACCTCCCTGTGGAAGTTATCAAATTGTTTACATAAATCTAGGAAGATATCCCAAGTTCAACTAAACTAAGAATCTACAATAAAACTAAACACGCAAATATCCCCTAGACTGTCCAACATATCCCTTGCAATTCGAATTTACCTGAAAAGGACAAAAAATGAACAAGTTAGAAGGATCTTTTATTGATAAAATAATAAAAATCTAATTCTATAGACTAGCTACAGAATCCTCTGATTCTGTAGCTGGTCTAAATAAGACACAGAATCAGCACTAAAATTGATTAAAAATCTTTTAAAGAATTAAATTCAATTAAAATCCAATAGCTATTTGAAAACGAATCATTTAGTTTGAAATTATTATACCATTCGAAATCAAACAAGATCAAAATCATTCAATCGAATACAGAGATAGGTGTACTCTGTTTCGATTATTATCATAAGTGAGGTGAACAGAATCATAATCCAATAGTTGTAAAATCGTTTGATATCCAATTGAAACCTATATGATCAAACAAATCGTAGGTAATGGTTAAACAGGAGATGCGATCGAATCCAAAAAAAATCATTTTCCAATCGTCATAGCTGTAATGACATAGCAAACGATTTATACCATAAGTGAATTAAACCAACACTGGCGCGTATTTGTCCACAAACGGAATCGTAATGAGATCAATTAGTTGGCATCAGGGTTCATAAGCATTATCTGGTCATTTTTTTTAGCCAAATGGGCAGACAAGATCGACTTACCTAGATCAAAATTATTTCTTTCAAACGAATTATAACCAGATTTAACATATATACCAATCGTCGATCTGGAATTAACCAACTTTACAAATCAAAATCAAACAGAGCATTCATTTATGATACGAATCTAACTCATGAAAATGATCGAACTAACAACAAACCAATCAAGCGAATCAATTGGCTGGGGCTTAGCATAGTTGTCATGAATCAAATCCATTCCATGATTCAGGAGCATTTGCACAGGCTTAAATGAGAGAATTCTTTTATAAAAACAGAGTTGTTCTTTCCAAATTAAATTGAACAGAGTGGTATTCCCGATTTGAAAAATTATATGACACAATATATTACAATATCATAACAACCAAACTTATTAAAATCGTTTGCCAATCACAACACAAGAATCATAACGAGATCGAATCCAAGCATAATCGTATTCTAAATTGAGCATGAAAACTTCCTGTTCGGAGTGGATACAAAACAAATTGAATTGAAAACAAAACATTAATTTCGTTACTTAAATCAAACAAACTTAGAAAATCAAATCCAAACGAAAGCCATTCAAATCCAATAAAAATCTATGAGCAAATCATATATCAAATCGAAATTTTATTTATTTTTAGCAAAACGAAAATATACAGGATGAACACATTATGACAGAGTCGTTTCAAAATGTAAACAGAGCTATTCGAGAACCAAATTTGACTCATTATATTAATCCTATTCATTCACACAACTAAAACGATATCAAAATCCATACCTGTATAGCGACGAGACGGCTTGATCATGCCAATCTAGAGTTGATAACAGCTGTAGCCGATTCAACGTTTTTGAAAAGGATGGAGCCTGTTGTCTTTTGTTTCTTATCAGTGGCTTGGAGTTGGTCTCTTTGGCTGGTCAACACTGCAATTTGATCTTCCAGCGATTGAATTTTCGATTGGAGTAGGGGGTACATCGATGTAGTATCGATCCAACCATATATCGCATTGGTCACAGGACGACTGTGTGGGTTTTGAAAGAGCAGGTGAGGGTTTTGACATATTGATGAGGGTTTCGTTAGGCAATTTAATACCAGGGTAGTTGGGATTGTTTCTTAGGCAGGGAGGAAGATTTGTCACAAAATCATAAGGTGGTTCGGGGCACAAACCCTGCGAGTAAGGGTACTCGCTAGCTAAAAACCGTTCTACGTCAGAGTCGAAATCCTCACTTAGGACGATAGGGTTTGACTCAGCAGATGGTTTAGGCTTATTCCTATCCATTCTTTAAATAATCCGAGCGTTCTTTTTACCATTGGCATTAGCAGTAGGGTTTTCCTTGGTCTTTTTGCTCATAGGCCTTGAAATAGTCTCAAACATCTCAGTTATTGCATCGGGTAAGTCAACCTTAGGGTCGGTCGAAGGTTTATTAGGAGGCAGTAGGACATGGAAGGGCACAGGTGGCTTGGCCTTGGCTTCACTCACCACAGGTTTGTCAACCTGGATAGGGTTTGTATCGTCAAAACCATTCTGAGCTATGAAAGCTCTCCAACTGTCACCGTGTAAACTCAAGTGATAAACAATGATAAGTTTAATAAGCCCATAGTGGAACAGGCTACTGTCAGCCTTCTCCTTTTTAAACCTTTTAGACATTTTATATAAGTTGCGATGAAAGTAAAAGGGCATATTCAACGAGTATCCCATAAAATTAATTAACAAACGTAGGTGGTAGAGAAACACAAGTCCACATCGACCTTCACAGGTCACGAATTGTTTGACTACCATCAAAGTATCGTGCCATCATGGTTTAAGTGCAGAGATGGGCATACCTCTGTCACAAGAGGTGACTTTGCACGAGACAAACAGTAGCGTCCATGGAACCTCCTTGACCTTCAAATTTTTGAACCAACATTGTTCTATGGCAGGTAACCCTGTAGCAGAATTGATAAATTCCTCGTCGATTTCCAACTGTATGTCGCCCACCTTGGCTCTACAGCCATCAAACGTTAGGGCGAACTATCGTGCCACACAAATATTAAAACCCTCAGATCGTTGCACAAAGGTGAGCCACCCATTTTCCTCCAAGTCTTTCTGAGCATTGTCAAACATTAACAAGGCTTGGTTGCCATTTGGCTTGATTCACACGACTGGTGCCATGGAGCTGAGCACATGGTAAGCCGAGGGTTTGGATCATAACACACACAGGAGCAGAGCTACCCGAGCTAACAGAAGTGAACGGGGATAAGGGATAGGCATAAATGCCATCGTGCGAAGGTGGTGGAGCTTAACTCTGCCATGCAAAACAGTTATTGCCAAAGTACAACTGCCAATTTTCATAGCTGTTCAACCCACTATTCTATAGTTCAACAATCATATCAATTGGCCGACCAAAGAAAACAATGATGAGTGTATAAACCAACATGCAAAATCAACGTTATGCCAAAGTTTTTAACCATCAACATTCAAATTAAAACCAATACCAAATGTTTATCCACGCACCAATATATCAACTCATATCAATAGTTTAACCAATGTGTCGATGGGTATTTATATAATCAATAAGCCAATAGTTATGAAAACATAGACATAAGCATCATATTAAAAGATATATATGAAATATTTAACCATAACACCCATGTATCTTATGAAACCAAAGGTCAAGTAGTTCAAATAACATATAAATCCAAATGCCAATGCATTACAAACTCAATGAAACCAAATTACACAATCAATTGAAGCATGAGTACCGATCAAAGGATCTTGCCAGCTGTATAATGATAAATAAAAGGTAAGCGCAATAGGCATATCGACAAAAAGATAATGATAGTTCAGATAGTGATTTTAATGCGACTTCTAAAGATTAAGTTTTCACGCTTACAGTCGTGAAAACAAAATGAAGGTAAATGTGCAAATGTCGCAGAAAATAAAAATGTCGTCTATTTGAAAATTGCGACGAAAAATTGATGTTTGCAAAACATTGGTGTAGGCATCTTATAAGACAATATAAAAATGTGAATTGGCTGCCAACAATGGTGACAAACTGGGAGAAGCAGTTATCTTTGCTGAAAGGAACAAATTCAGATTATGACAGGAAATAAAATTTCAACTCAAAAATAACAACTAGAAAATAGTATAAACATCATCATTAAACAACTATTCCAGCAGTGTTTTAGAAGATGAAAACCGATAACAGTCTTAAGCTCAGCAAGTCACGATATTAAAAATAAAATCTCCAATACTGTTGGCATGGCCATTGCTGCCAGCAGGCGTCCATAGCCTCGACAGGGTTGCCATTTAACCCACTCTGACATCTGTATCCTGCCAAGAAGTTCTGGATCATAATAAAGGACATTAAATAGGTTTCTTTCTTTCAAATTTTCATATACTCGACATTTCTTCGCTGCCAGCAGGCCTGTTCAGTACCCCGGTGAAGTTGTCTTGGTGCCATGCATGCATTTACCCGCTACCAGCGGACTTATTCAGCATCCCGATGGGTTTACAAGCACTTGCCATAGCTCTTCTTAATAATTTTTATTTTGTTTTTCATAGATATATAGCTGAGCGAGGTGACGCTGAAAATATTGATACTTTAACATATATATATAGTTTTTTTTTCAGACCTCATCAGAATTTTTTAGAACTGTCCTTTATTTAGATCCAGAGAAAAAACAACTTCCTAAGACAGGGAGACATCTTCTGAGTCATTCCTTTATAGAAAAGGGACAGCGTAAAAATATAATAGATGATCATGATGAACTTTACTCAGAGATCAAAATCAATAAACTTCTTTCAAACAATAGACTTTTCCAACACAGATATAAACTTCAACAATATATCATTGATGTTTGTACAAATTTTTCAGAAGTTATTTCAGAGAAGAAGATTTCTTTTGTCTTTGTCTGAATATCTCAGTATACAGGTGTGTGTATTTCAAAGAAAACAGAAACTGATAAATTCAAATCAAAATCAAAAGTAGAAAGCAAACGAAAACACAAACAAAATAAAATATTTACATAATATACAAGGGTAGTCATTAAGCAAAGTATCTCTTTAGGGCTTGGCCATTCACTGGGTAGGTGTCAAGCTGCCCTTCAAGATTCTGCAATCGAAAGGAACTGGAACCCAAATTTTCAGCAATTAAAAATGGTCCAAGCCATAAGTTTTGAAATTTTGTGTGCTCTCCCTTTCCCTTGTGTGGTTTGTCCCACTTCAAGACGAGATCACCTACTTCAAAATTCCTATCAGAAGCAGAGTTAGAATCAAACCATCTTTTAACCAATTGTTGATGTTGATCTAACTTACGTTTATCTTGGGCTCTTACCTCTTCTAGCTTCATCAAAGTGTTAATTCGGTTTTCTAGAGGGGGACAATCTTCTTCTTGGACTTTCCGCGATAGTTGAAGTGAAGGAAGAAGAATGTGAGGTGGCAGAATTGCTTCTCTGCCATAAACAAGAAGAAAGGGGGAGTTACCTACAATAGCTTTTGGCGTTACCCTATCAGCCCATAATGCGTTCAATAGTGCATTGTGCCAATTCTTGTGATTTTCAGTCACCGTTCTCTTGATGATTTTAACCAAGTTCTTGTTTGTTGATTCGTCCAATTCGTTGCCTTGGGGGTAATAAATAGCATAATACTTCAATTTAATTCATTTTTCCAAAGTGAACTCGGTCATCTCAAGAGAGGAAAAGTAAGAAGCATTATCGAAAACTAAACAGTCAGGGATACCGAAGCGAGTGATAATATTCGAATTTAGGAAGGCAATTACCTGACTGGTGTTGACAGTTCTTAGCATAGCAGCTTTAGATCATCGAGTAAAGTAATCTGTGGCTGTCACAATAAACTTATGTTGTTGTGAGGACGTAGGTTTGATTGGACCTATGATATCAAGGTCCCACTGCTGAAAAGGAGAATTCACCGAAACGGGCTGCAGAGGAAAGGCTGGTTTTTGTAACCGCCCTGATGCTTTCTGACAGATGATACATTTACAACACAAGACATGGGCGTCTCTAAAAAGTGTGGGCTAGTAATAAATGGCTCTTAAAACCTTATGAGTAGTGGTGTCACCACCAAAGTGACCACCAGCTTCTCCTGCATGCAACTCTAGCAAGACTTTTTCTTCTTTGTCTTTTTCAAGACAACACATCAGTACGCCGTCAAAACTCTGACGAAACAGGATACCATTAACCAGATGAAAGGAGGCAGACTTCAGTCTCAACGCTCTTCTTTTAGCGGGGTCCAAGTGACGGGGGGCTGACCCATGTTCAAGACAAAATCTTATATTGTCATACCAAGGACTGACAAGGTTTTGTGTGCAATAGATTAGACTTTGATTGCTTTGTCCTAGGTTTGATGTATCACTTTATTCTTGTTGTCCAGCTGCTGAATCAGCAACTAACTTGCATAACCCTTGTTCTCTCACTATCTGAGCTGGGGTAATTTCTAAGTCATACTCCTGCAAAGAAGTGACCCAGTTGGCTCTCTTTTCTCCTAGTTCCTTCTGCACTAACAGGTTCCTCATGGCTGGGTAGGGGACAATGAATTTCGTCCTTGACTTCAAAAGATAGGACCAGAAGTGCTTAACTGCTTTGAAAATAGCGTAGGCTTGCCGATCTACAGCTAGGTAATTAAGTTCATCACCTTTGAAAGAGGAGCTCATAAAGGCGATGGGTACTTCGTTGTTCTCGTCATTCTTTTGGGTTAGGACGGTGGCATAGGAACGGTCAGAAGCAAAAGTGTAGAGTGTAAAGTCTTGAGAAAAATCTGGGCTCATGAGAGATGGAGCGTCTATAATGGCCTTCTTTATCACATTAAAATCTTGATTTTATAGGGGTCCCCAGTGATATTGGGTGTCTTTCTTAATCAAATTCTGTAAAGGCCTGACCATTTTGGAGAAACTGGGGACAAATCTTCTCATGAAGTTAATATGGCCTAAGAAAGACTGCATAGATTTTTTGGATGTAGGAGGGGGAAGTTTTGCGATGACTTGAGTCCTTTCAGGGTCAATAATCATTCCTTCACTAGACACAATGAATCCTAAGAGTTTACCCTGTTCTACTGCAAAGATGGACTTTTGGGGGTTCAAGGAGATGCCGTATTTACGACATCGCAGTAGGACAGCTCGTAAGTGAGCTAGATGATCGTTTTTATTTTTAGAAAATACAGTCACATCATCTAAGTAAACTACGATGGACTGATTGATTAAGCCTCAGAAAGCAATGTCCATTGCTCTCTGAAAGGTAGCACTAGCATTAATCAATCCAAAGGGCATTTTATGATAAGCATAAGTGCCCCACGGAGTACGGAAGGTAGTTTTTAGTTGGTCTGGTGGAGACATCAGGACCTGGTTGTATCCTGAAAAACCATCCAGTAAGAATAGCCTCTCAGAACCAGATACCTGTTGAAGGATCTATTCCATGGGCGTGATAGGATAATTGTCTTTATCAGAAGCTCTATTGAGGTTTCGAAAATTGACGCAGAGTCGAATTTCCCCATTTTTCTTCCAAACTGGGACAAGGTTAGAAACCCACTGAGTGTGTCTAACAGGAAAACTTATCTTAGAATTTAGGAGTTTATTCAATTGTTTTTGAACGGTCGGTTCGAGTTTGGGGTGCATCTTCCTTAGTTTTTGTTGAAAGGGTAAGGTTTGGGGCTTCATCGGGATGACATGTTGTATGATATTAGGATCAAAATTTTTAAGATCATCATACGTCCATGCAAAGACATCCTTAAATTCCTTAAATAATTTAACAAATGTAGCTTTTTCTTGTCGAGAACACCCCAACCCTAGATTAATGCACTGAGGATTTTCATTAGTTCCTAGGTTTACTTTTTCATAAGATAATGAGGAACTATTGGTTTTACAATTTACCGTCTTTTTAAATTTATCTTGAAAATCATAAAACTTCTCTAATCTAATTACAGATTTTGGGATCGAGTTTACCATATCCGATGAATATTCAGGAGTTCTCGTATCTGGTATTACCGTGAAATCATGCAAATTATCATCGTGTGTATGTTCTTCTATGAGCATGCCTTGAAAGGTTTCTTCCATGTGCAGAAAGTTGATAATCTGCTGATCGTCGTCAAATACTCTCCAGTTCGTGACGTTGCCGAGAATGGATGGCCGAAACAGCAACTCAACTAAAAATGCTTATGGGGACAAGCCTTCTGCAGGAAGAAGTTTAGAAGCTACATTAGCTAATAAATCTACTTCAGAGTTATTCAATCTAGGAATGGAATTTATATTGAAAGCAGAAAATGTATTCATTAAGTTCCATACCTCAGACCGGTAGCTTTTGAGATGCAGAGAAAGACAGCGGATAGAATCTCTTACTTGTCTAACCACTATTTCAGAGTCGCCAAAGACGGTTAAATTTTGAATGTTCATATCCAAAGCTTTTCTGAGACCTTGCAGTAAAGCCTCATATTCTGCAGTATTGTTAGTACATTCAAATTCCAACCTACATGCTATCAATGTTTTATTACCTACCAGATCGATAATGATGCAGCCTGCTCTGGCTCCTTCTTTGGACTTTGACCCATCGAAATACAGAGACAAAATTTGATTCCCATCGGGTACATGAGACCGTTGTGTAGAAGCTATTGGCTGTGCATATGCTACAATCTCTGACCGTTGTTCTGGATTGGTGATAGGTGAAACCTCGACCATGAAATTGCCGAAGAAGGTGTCCATCCCTTGTATTTCAGGTGAATCGACAGAAGGTGTGTATGGTTCATTGGGATCGTTCAAATCTGTGACCATGAACTTAAGGTAGCGCTCACGATTCACCTTTATTCTATTAGGCTTGCCATTGTCTGGAAGCCATAGATGAGACCAATCTGTTGCGAAATAACTGTGTAGCTGCTCTGACCAGTCCCTGCTTAAAAACAGACCATACACTTCTGGAATGTCCACAACAATTATCTCAATAACTTGATGAACCTTGGGGTTAGACGATAATCTAATAATCACATTCTTTAGTTCGCCTACAACTTTGACATTTGTCCGATCAAGTTGTATGATTTTTAAAGTTGATGGCTCAACTTCAGCATTAATCTTTTGGCAAACAGACCAAGGTGACGCAACCCGCGCCCTCGACGACACGGTCGCTCTCACCAGGACCTTCTTATCACGCACAGGCCCGAAGAGTCCAAGCTCTTCTGGCTCTCTCGAGAGTCTTTTTACCCACAGGACTCTCTGTTGATCTCTCCTTCCGTTGCTTTGGGAAATCGGGTTTCGCAGACTCACGAACCTTATGCACACTCCTTTTGCAACTCCAACCTACGAACCCCGAATGACGATGGTCAACGGTCTACGGATCGGGATATCACCACTCGCGATGTAAACAACATGCCTTTCGAAACCCCGAGCCCCGAGGTGCTGATTCTTGATCAAACGCCACCTGGACCATCCTATCGGTCGGCCCCACTCTGCCCCGTCACCTTCGGGATTTCGTGGATCGCGAATCCTCAACACAAAGTTTCCTTGCTGTTGGAAACCCCAAACACCAAAACCCCGATTTTTTGGATTCGTGCCACCTGTCCCTCCAACGATCGACGGCTCCTGCTAAATCAAGAAATCGCAACTCACGATTTCAACGTGCATGCAACACTTGCACTCACCAACCCCGATATGCCGAGATGCGATGGCAATTGGGTTCTCTCGTGCACCTGCGAGTTAACCCCCTCGCAACTCCTCCGTGATATGATGGGCTATGGGATTTTGCAACTCTTATCACAATTTCAAGTCATCGATTCTCTTCCTCTTGAGAATCCTCTGCTTCACCAGCTTCATCCTGTGTGAGCGAAGCAAAGGTGCTATCCTTCCTGAGTTGAATTCTATCTGACTCCTTCAGAGACTTTGAGCACGATGTCTGCACTCTGCCTTCAACAACTTTCAAAGTGTTGAAGCCTTCCAGGCTCTGTGCTTTCACAGTCACAACAACCCAGGCCTTTCTTTTCTCAGGCTTGCTACTGAGACATCAATCCGACCTGCACTTCACCTGCACGGCTGTAATAACCCAACACAACTCTGGTCGATGAGAATAAGAGTTTCACGACTGAACCTCCTCAACGCACTTTATGCGGAGGAATTCGACTGCACTCTATGCAGGAATCTCCTGGTTCGAACAGTGAAACAATTGGAACTTATTGTCTCATTCCCTCAGGTTACGAACCTGATATGCAATCACATATGTAGCATATAGAAGATAAGCATAAAAAGAAGCAAGCATGCAAAAGAATAATATCAACAACACACAAAGATCAAACACATCCATGGAATTGAATCAAAGCTTTCCTATTAATTCAATGTCTGTACATGGGGTTTCTTCACAAGCTCTCTGCTCTGTTCTCTCTTGCTCCTGTATGAATAATAATCCAGAATTTTTTTACAATGTACAAAAGAAGGGTGCCTATATTCCGTTTTCCCTCTTCGAAAGCCAAAACTGTCTAATCTATAGTTAATTCCTATCTAACAACATTAAAACTATTAAATGCCTTCTTATCTATAATACAATACAAGGGCGCTCCATATGAATGCTTTCATTCAAACGACGACGCAACAGTATTTTCAAAGGAATTCAAAAATATATGTGCTGGCGCTGTCCAGCTGTATGTTCTTTACTCCACGCGTTGGCTCGCTTGATGACGTCGTAGATGCTCCTGCATCATACTCCTCGGCTCAAAAGATTTCATGGGATCCTGCTCATGAGCTCCTGCACACTATGCCCCTGTTTCTGTATCGCTGCCTCTGTCTCCCAGTTGGCATCCTCCACTGGGTGATTCTTCCACTTCACCAGGTATTCAAAATACTGCTTTCTCCTAGTCTTCTTGCCTACTCTTTTATCCAGTATGCACTCCATCTGCGGTTTCTGCGCAACTGGTAATTTCTTCTGCCACTGGACCACTGGTTCCTCAACACTCCCAGCTCCTTCATCTTCGCTCTTATATGGGTATAGGTCCGAGATATTAAATATCATAGATATCCCGATGCCCTCTAGCAACTCAAGCTCATATGCATTTTCCCTGAATTTCTTCAGGATTCTACATGGCCCAATTTTCTTCATCTTGAGCTTGTTGTATGTTCCCCTTGGGAACCTTTCTTTTCTCAAGTGCCCCAGAACCATGTCTCCAAATTCAAACTGAAGCTGCCTCTTTCTTTGATCGGCTCTGCTCTTGTACTCCTGATTCGATTTCTGTAATTGCTGCTTCACCTGTGTGTGAAGTTCCTGCATTGCCTCAGCAAATTCCTCAGCTCTTGCGCTGCTAGTTTCAGCCTGTTCTGACTCCTTGAGCTTAGAAACTCCCCTTGGCTGTGTCCCATATAAAATCTGAAATGGGCTCTTACCTGTACTCTGATTCACCGAATCGTTGTACGCAAATTCTGCCTGTGGTAGGATCTGATCCCAACTGCTGTGATGCTCAGTCACCAGGCTTCTCAACAAATCCCCCAAGCTTCTGTTGACTACTTCCGTCTTCCCATCTTTCTGCGGATGGTAAGAAGAACTGAATGCCAAGTCAGTCCCCAGCTTCTTCCATAGCGTCCTCCAAAAATGACCTATGAACTTCGTATCCCAATCTGAGACTATGCTCCTCGACAATCCATGCAACCTGACAATTTCTTTGAAAAACAAGTTGGCGATGTGCGTGGCATCGCTGGTCTTATGACACGGAATGAAATGTGCCATATTCGAGAACCTGTCCACCACCACAAAAATGGAATCAACTCCTCTCTGCGTTCTCGGTAAACCCAACACAAAATCCATACTGACGGCTTCCCATGGCCTCTCAGGTATGGGCAATGGCTGATAGAGCCCTATGTTCTTCTTTCGGCCTTTCGCGTGTTGACATATCCGGCACCTGTCAACAAACCGCTTAACATCTGCATGCATGCTCGGCCAATAATAAGATTCTCTCAGCTTGGCGAATGTTTTGTCATGTCCAAAATGACCTGCTAAGCCTCCACTGTGCCTTTCCTTCACCAAATTCTCTCTCATAGAGAAATCTGGAATGCACAATTGATTGCCCTGAAACAGAAATCCACCCTGGATCAGGTAGTCTATCCAAAGACTCCAATCCCTGAGAACTGGGTTCTCGGCTGCTTCGTATGCCTCGCCAAAATCTGCGTCACCTGCATACATGTCTTTTAAATTTTCAAAACCCAAGGTTTTGACCCTGAATTCCTGCAGCAACAAGATTTTCCTGCTCAAGGCATCAACTACCTTGTTCGTAGTCCCCGAAATGTGCTTGATCACGAATGTGAAATTCTGCATGTATTCTACCCACTTCGCATGCTTCTGGTTCAACTTCTCTTGTTGACTCACGAACTGCAATGCGTGATTATCGCTGTACAAAATGAATTCCTTGGGTATCAAGTAATGCCTCCACTTTTTCAATGCCTGTATGATGGCATAGAACTCTTTATCATACGTGGAGTACTTCATCTTTGCATCATCCAGCTTCTCGCAATAATATGCAACAGGTCTTTCATCCTGACTTAAAACCCCTCCAATAGCATACCCACTGGCATCACATTTCACTTGGAAGGTTTTCTGAAAATCTGGCAACACTAACACTGGTTGCTCAGTTATTTTCCGCTTCAACAGATTGAAGCTCTTCTCAACCTCGGCTATCCAATGAAAAACCTTATGTCGCTTTTTCACAATGTCCATCATTGTGGCACTGATTCCACTAAAATTGCGAATGAATTTTCTATAGAAGCTTGCCAAACCATGAAAGCTCCTTACCTCAAAAACATTCCTCGATGATGGCCAATTCCTGATTACTTCAACCTTCTCAGGATCCATCTTCAATTCATTCGCCGAAATTACAAAACCCAAATAAATGAGTTCTGTCTGCATAAACGAGCATTTCTTCAAATTGATCAGCAGCTTCTCCTGTTGTAATCTTCTCATTACAGTGGCCAAATGCCTCAAGTGTTCAGCCTTCGTCTTGCTGAAAATCAGTATGTCGTCCAAGTATACAACTACAAATTTGCCAATGAATTCCCGCAGGACTTCATTCATCAGCCTCATAAAAGTGCTTGGCGCGTTTGTCAGAGCAACGGCATGACCAGGCATTTGTACAAACCCTCATTTGTTTTGAATGCTGTCTTCCACTCGTCTCCCTCTCTCATCCGGATCTGATGATATCCGCTCTTGAGATCTATCTTTGAAAAATAGTTTAACCTGCTCATGCAATCCATCAAGTCGTCCATTCTCGGCAGTGGAAACCTGTACCTGATGGTGATTTTATTAATCGCCCTGGAGTCTGTACACATTCTCCAGCCTCCATCCTTCTTTGGACTCAGTACTGTCGGAAAAGCACATGGACTCAGAATCTCCCTCACTAGTCCCTTGTCCTGTAGATCCTGTACCTGCCTTTTGACCTCCTCGTTCTCCTGAGGTGTCAACCTGTACGCTGCCTTATTTGGCAAACTTGCTCCGGGTATGAGGTCAATGTGGTGACTCATACTTCACATTGGTGGAAATGAACGAGGTAGTTCATCCACAAGGATATCAACGAACTCTCCCAGCAGTTCCTGAATCTCCTCTGGCAAGTCATCCACTCTTGTGCTTGTCAAGAAAATTCTCGGCTTCCTGACAACAAAGAACTGTGGATCCTCACCCTTCTCCAGCTCTGTGAGAAGTTCCTTCCCACTCATGAGAAGTATCGTGCTGCTAGCTTCTGGCTTTACTTCTTTATCCTTTATTGGTAGCAACGTGTGTGTTTTCCCATCCTTCTCCAAGGTGTATGTGTTCATTCTCCCATCATGAACAACATTTCTGTCAAACTTCCATGGTCTTCCCAATAATACATGACAGACATCCATGGGAATGACATCACACAGAATCTCATCTCTATATTCACCCATCTTAAATTTAACCAAGCATTGCTTTGTAACACATACCTGGTGTCCTTTCTGCAGACATGTCACTTTGTATGGACTCAGGTGTTTGTTCGTTTTCAGCTCCAGCTTCTCCACCATCTCGGTCGAAACGAGATTATCGGTGCTCCCACTGTCCACTATGACCTTACATTTCCAGCCCTTGGTCTTGCAAGTCATTCTGAACAGTCGGCATCTTTGAGTTGTGTCCACCTCTTTCTCAGGTTTCAAAAGGACCTTATGCACTGTCAGTGACTTCCCACTTCCAGTGTCTTCATCCTCCACGTCACGCCTCTGCGCCTCTGCAACATGAGCTTTTCCTCTATCCATCTTCCTCTCTGGACAGTCTACGGCTTTATGACCGTCTTTACCACACGTGAAACATGTGATAATTCCTCCTCTGCCTCTTCCTCTACCTCGAGTACGAGGAAATGTATTGGCATCAGGGTAATCTCCTGGCTGATCTATTTGTTGTCTCCTTGTCTCAGAAATTTGCTGCCTCTACTGTGAGGTTCCACCTCTTTCATCTTTTCCTTGAGGTATCTTCCAATCCTCCTTGGGCTTCTGAAATTCTTTCTGGGAAATCGCTTTGCCTCTTGGATGGATTTTGCCTCGCCCTCGCTGTCCCTGCTTGCGTCTCAACTTTTCTTCAGCTTTCAGAGCCATCTGGTACGCATCCTCAACTGTGCGGATGGTAACCATGCTCAGCTCATCCTGAATGTCATACCTAAGACCATTCAGGTATCTTGCTACCTTTTCGTCATCACTCTCCTGATGACCAGCTCGAATGTTGAGCCTGTAAAATTCCTCGGTGTATTCTTTCACCGTCATCAGCTTCTGTCTCAGGTTCTGCATGCACCTGAACAGAGTGATCTGATAATCCCTCGGAATAAACTTCGCCTTCATCTTGGCGATCATCCGATCCCAGCTTTTGATCTTTTGTTTACCTTTGGAATGTCTGTCTGCCTGCAGCTCATCCCACCATAAGGATGCATATCCCTTCAGCTTCTTGACGGCATGCCTTACCTTCTTGTCCTCTTTGATGTCTTCGTAATCGAAGTAGGTATCCAATGCTCAGATCCAATCCAGCAACTCCTCTGCGTTTAGACTTCCCTCATAGATGAGAATGTCCATCTTTGTCTTCGAGCTCATCCTCGAAATGGATCTGATCAACCTCTCTGTCGAGGCATCCTCTGCTGTGACCTCTTCTTGGTCATGTCCAGCTTCCTCTTCAACCTCAGAATCGCTGAATTCCACTGCACCAGCTCCGCGTCTCTGTGCAGTATCCATCTCCTCGAGTCTGGCTCGGAGATCTCTCATTTGGCGTTCCATTTCTGGATTCCCTGCTGGCCTACCCCTTCTTCGGGCGTCCCTGTCCTCACGATCAGGTGACTGCCTTTCTCTTCTGGGTGGCATGGTGAATTTTGTTACTGCTTCTCTCTACTATCGTAGCAAAGAGAACCCAATCCGGCTCTGATACCACTCCGACGCAACCTGCACCCTTGACGACACGGTCGCTCTCACCAGGACCTTCTTATCACGCACAGGCCCGAAGAGTCCAAGCTCTTCTGGCTCTCTCGGGAGTCTTTTTATCCACATGACTCTCCGTTGATCTCCCGTTCCGTTGCTTCGGGAAATCGGGTTTCGCGGACTCACGAACCTTATGCGCACTCCTTTCGCAACTCCAACCTCCGAACCCCGAATGTCGATGGTCAATGGTCTATGGATCGGGATATCGCCACTCGCGATGTCAACAACATGCCTTTCAAAACCCCGAGCCCCAAGGTGCCGATTCTCGATCAAACGCCACCTGGACCATCCTATCGGTCGACCCCACTCTGCCCGGTCACCTTCGGGATTTCGCTGATCGCGAATCCTCGACACAAATTTTCCTTGTTGTTGGAAACCCCGAACACCAAAACCCCAATTCTCTGGATTCGTGCCACCTGTCCCTCCAACGATCGACGACTCCTGCTAAATCGGGAAATCGCAACTCGCGATTTCGACGTGCATGCAACACTTGCACTCACCAACCCCGATATGCCGAGATGCGATGGAAATTGGGTTCTGTCGTGCACCTGCGAGTTAACCCCCTCGCAACTACTCCTTGATCTGGCGGGCTACAGGATTTCGTGACTCTTCTCACAATTTCAAGTCATCGATTCTCTTCCTCTTGAGAATCCTCCGCTTCACCAGCTTCCTCCTGTGTGAGCGAAGCAAAGGTGCTATCCTTCCTGAGCTGAATTCTATCTGACTCCTTCAGAGACTTTGAGCACGATGCCTGTACTCCACCTTCAACAACTTTCAAAGTGTTGAAGCCTTCCAGGCTCTGCGCTTTCACAGTCACAGTGTTGGGCTCCGGATTTATAACATTTTCTTACTGTTTCTTGAAGATATTAATTACTCTCCTGAAGACTTTTGTTTAACAAAGGGCATTCTTTCTATGCTATTCATGTTCTGTTAC
>JZKD02S0384708.1:280160-294264 GCA_000966675.3 Picea glauca
GGGTTAGAGATTCAAACACAAATCAAATAACATAGATAAGACTCATGTATTCGGGACGGGAAAAGCATCTTTTCATTAATATCAATATGAATCAACTTACAATGATTACAGAGACCAGCCACCGTTCCTCGATCTTGATCCTGGGCTCCTCCTCTTCTTTTGTCCTCCAACTACTGTTGCCTGAATTTCTCCTAAAGCTTGAGGCAAGGCTAAAGGGTTGGGACAAAACGGACTTGGCAATTTGGCAGAGTTTCTTTACTATAATTTTTCCTCCTTTGAATAGTACCCCTACCCCTCCTTTTATAGTCTAGAAGGAGCTAGGGTTTTAGGTGAACTCTTGGCCATGCATGGCTGGGAGTTCCAGTTAACTGACAAAAAGCTCTTCGTCCCGGTGAAAAATTTCCTAATTTTTTGCTTTGTTAGGAAAACGCGAGCTGTAGTGGGCTAGCCAGCGTTCACACGCGTGCTACAGAAGGCCTGCCAGCATCCCAATGCACCCAGTGTTAAGTTAGGGCGTGGGTTACTTGATTGAGGAGGTTTTTGAAGAGTCTGTTCAGCATGGCTTTGGCAAGGAAAGGCAATGAGTAGGCCTGATGCCAGGTAAGCAGGGATAGTGCAATTTAGGGTTATAACAGGTAGGGGCTTGCACAAGGTTAGGTTGAGAGGATAATTAAGGATGATTCTCCATTATTTCTAGAGTGGGGATTCCCTTCAACATTTCTATATCATTTTTGAAAAAAAACTTTTGTTTCACAAGTTCATACCTATCATCTTTGGGAACATATTTCTGAATCATGGTATGACTATCTGCATCTACCACAATTTTTTCTCCTCCGTGAGTAATGATGTTAATATTAGGTGGCTTTCCCTCAATTCCTATTTTTAATTATGATCTTATGATATTATCTCCTTGTTGATGAAACCTGTCTTCCCATTTCTTTAATTGTGTGCCCATTATTCTTGTAGTGAGAGCACCATGGTCGTCCTAGGTGAGGGCAGTCTTTGGCCAAGTGACCTTATTCCTTGTAGTTGTAACATCAACTTGGCCCTCTTAATCCATTTCGTCCTCCTCTGAATCCACCTCCAACCCCACCTCCATGGCCTCTTCCAGGTCCTTGGGTGGTTTTATTTATTCTAAATGTTTTCCGATCTAATCTACCAGTAAGCACATCCAATGCTCTACATTGATTTGTGGCATGGGTGGTAGATGCACAGAAATCACAATGTATTGTATTGGGCATAATTGTGTACTTATGCATAATAAGACACTTCCTTGACGCATGCCCATGTGCCCGACAAATATCACAATACTCAACTGTCTGAGATGTTTGAGTGCATGTGCCTGGGAAGGTATTGTATAGCCCTGGTGTATGGAATGGTGGAGTCACATCTACTTTCACAACTCCTCCTGTTGGTTTTGGAGAGGGTCCCATTAGATTCTGAGGATGTCCCATTCCCGTCATGTGCATACATTCATTTTATATATGCCCTTCTGTGTAGCATCCTGTGCACCAAACATGAGGTCGTCCTGGTCTTGGTGTGGTTAATTCTTGAATCATTTCCATTCATGTCAATATTTGTCCTTGGAGTTTCGAAAAATTTGCATCTACGGAAGGCCTAGTCATCCTCAGGCTCCCTGGATAACCTTCCATGGCTTCGATATTCATCGATTGTTTGAAGGAATATGTTAATGTGGATATTCATTGTTGTGTTAAAGTAATTCTTGTCAGAGGTAGTAATCCTTGGATGTACCATTCCCTTTGGAGATCTTCACAAATTGGATGCGCTAGTCTCCCAATTGCATATTTAAATTTTTGGCTATACTCCTGTTGATGGGCAAAATCGACCGTCCGTCAACTGGAAGAGTGGAAACAGTCCGGGGTTGTCTAATAACCCAAGCCGTTTGGGATGAACCACCCTGAAGGGTTTAGCGGTTCCGTTAGCCGATCTAAGGTCCTAAGAAAATAAAAAAGAAAACTAATCTAAACTAACTAATCTAACCAATCGAACTAATCTAACTAAAAACAAATAAATAAAACTAAACTAAAACTAATTATTAAAACAACTAAACTAATCTAACTATTCTATATATGCAATCTACTAACTACTACTATACTAACTCTAAATAATTAACTATCTAACTACTAACTGAAATATAAATTATTCACAAAATGTACAATATCTACAATTTACAGATTTAAATAAAACCTGAAAAATTCATTTATATTCTGCCCTAAGACAGTGAAAGATATTATTTGTTGATTTTATGATTTTATGAACAAGAAATAAAACAAAACTAACTAAACTAAATCACTAATCTACTAATTCTAACTATAAATCTAACTAAACATATATCTACCTAAACTACTAATAAATATACTAAACAAACAAATAACAAACTGACCTGGAAATGCTCCAGGTTTGTCCCGTGTATGATGACTGTTTTAGCAGATTAGAGGGAGGAAACCCGCACTGAATTATCCAGGAGCTTCTCGTAAACGATACGCTGCAGTGCTCTACAAGTTTGATTACAGGACAAACAAGACATAAAAATAACAACAATCTTATAATTTATAAATCTTCACAGTTAGATAAACTTGTGTGCAAAGATCTATACATAATAGTTCAATTGATGAAGAAGAAAAATCTGTCATTCATTAGCTGAACTAAGTAATTGTTGTATTCATTAAATTAGTGAAAGAATTTAGGCATGTATCACATTAATTAATTCATATCATTCTGCAAAAGACCATGATAGCTAAAGTAGTCACTAATCAAATGCAAATTGATATGCATAAACATGAAACAAAAGATTGATATTATGAAAGCGAAAGCTGTAGCAGAACATCAACTTTTGTCTTAGTTTGTATTAAAAATCCATAATCCTAGTTCTCCCACAAGAAAGGATGATCCTTATTACAAAAATAATAAGTATTTATAAGTTTTCCACAGGGTAAAACCTCCCTGTGGAAGTTATCAAACTATTTACATAAATCTGGGAAGATATCCCAAGTTCAACTAAACTAAGAATCTACAATAAAACTAAACACACAAATATCCCCTAGATTGTCCAACATATCCCTTGCAATTCGAATTTACCTGAAAAGGACCAAAAATGAACAAGTTAGAAGGATCTTTTATTGATAAAATAATAAAAATCTAATTCTATAGACTAGCTACAGAATCCTCTGATTCTGTAGCTGGTCTAAATAAGACACAGAACCAACATTAAAATTGATTAAAAATCTTTTAAAGAATTAAATTCAATTAAAATCCAATAGCTATTTGAAAACGAATCATTTAGTTTGAAATTATTGTACCATTCGAAATCAAACAAGATCAAAATCGTTCAACCGAATACAGAGATAGGTGTACTCTGTTTCGATTGTTATCATAATTTGGGTGAACAGAATCATAATCCAACAGTTGTAAAATCGTTTGATATCCAATTGAAACCGATATGATCAAACAAATCGTAGGTAATGGTTAAACAGGAGATACGATCGAATCCAAACAAAATCATTTTCCAATCGTCATAGTTGTAATGACATAGCAAATGATTTATACCATAAGCGAATTAAACCAACACTGGCGCGTAACTGTCCACAAACGGAATCGTAATGAGATCAATCAGTTGGCATCAAGGTTCATAAGCATTATCCGATTGTTTGTTTTAGCCAAATGGGAAGACAAGATCGACTTACCTAGATCAAAATTATTTCTTTCAAACGAATTATAACCAAATTTAACATATATACCAATCGTCGATCTGGAATTAACCAACTCGTTTTACAAATCAAAATCAAATAGAGCATTCATTTATGATACGAATCTAACTCATGAAAATGATCGAACTAACAACAAACCAATGAAGCAAATCAATTGGCTGGGGCTTAGCATAGTTGTCATGAATCAAATCCATTCCATGATCCGGGCGCATTTGCACAGGCTTAAATCATAGCATTCTTTTATAAAAAAAGAGTCATTCTTTCCAAATTAAATTGAACAGAGTGGTATTCCCGATTTGAAAAATTATATGACACAATATATTACAAGATCATAACCACCAAACTTATTGAAATCATTTGCCAATCATAACACAAGAATCATAACGAGATCGAATCCAAGCATAATCGTATTCTAAATTGAGCATGAAAACTTCTTGTTTGGAGTGGATACAAAACGAATTGAATTGAAAACAAACCATTAATTTCATTACTTCAATCAAACAAAATTAGCAAATCAAATCCAAACGAAAACCATTCAAATAAAATAAAAATCTATGAGCAAATCGTATATCAAATCGAAATTTTATTTATTTTTAGCAAAACGAAAATATACAGGATGAACACATTATGACAGAGTCGTTTCAAAATGTAAACAGAGCTATTCGAGAACCAAATTTGACTCATTATATTAATCCTGTTCATTCACACAACTAAAATGATTTCAAAATCCATACCTGTATAGCGACGAGACGAATTGATCATGCCAATCTGGAGTTGATAACAGTTGTAGCCAATTCAACGTTTTTGAAAAGGATGGAGCCTGTTGTCTTCTTTTTCTTATCAATGGCTTGGAGTTAGTCTCTTTGGCTGGTCAACACTGCAATTTGATCTTCCAGCAATTGAATTTTCAATTGGAGTAGGGGTACATCGATGTAGTATCGTTCCAACCATAAATCACATTGGTCACATGACGACTGTGTGGGTTTTGAAAGAGCAGGTGAGGGTTTGGACATATTGCTGAGGGTTTCGTTAGGCAATTTAATACTAGGGTAGTTGGGATTATTTCTTAGGCAGGGAGGAAGATTTGTCACGAAATCGTAAGGTGGTTCGGGGCACAAACCCTACAAGTAAGGGTACTCACTAGCTAAAAAAGGTTCTACGTCAGAGTTGGAATCCTCACTTAGGATGATAGGGTTTGACTCAACAGAGGGTTTAGGCTTATTCCTAGCCATTCTTGAAATAAGCCGAGCGTTCTTTTTACCCTTGGCATTAGCAGTAGGGTTTTTCCTTGGTCTTTTTTCTCACAGGCCTTGAAATAGTCTCAAACTTCTCAGTTATAGCATCGGGTAAGTCAACCTTAGGGTCGGTCGAAGGTTTAGGAGGAGGCAATAGGACATGGAAGGGCATAGGTGGCTCAGCCTTGGCTTAACTCACGATAGGTTTGTCAACCTGGACAGGGTCTGTATCGTCAAAACCATTCCGAGCTATGAAATCTCTCCAACTGTCACCATGTAAACTCAAGTGATAAGCAATGATAAGTTTAATAAGCCCATAGTGGAACCGGCTACTGTCATCCTTCTCCTTTTTAAACCTTTTCGACATTTTATATAGGCTGCGCTGAAAGTAAAAGGGAATACTCAACGAGTATACCATAAAATTCATTAAAAAACGCAGGTGGTAGAGAAACACAAGTCCGTATCGACCTTCACAGGTCACGAATTGTTTGACTACCATCAAAGTATCGTGCCATCATGGTTTAAGTGAAAATATGGGCATACCTCTGTCACAAGAGGTGAATTTGCGCGAGACAAACAGTAGCGTCCATGGAACCTCCTCGACCTTCGAATTTTTGAACCAACGCTGTCCTGTGGAAGATAACCCTGTAAAAGAACTGATAAATTCCTCGTCGATTTCCAATTGTATGTCGCCCACCTTGGCTCTACATCCATCAAACGTTAGGGAGAACTTTCGTGCCACACAGAGATTAAAACCCTCAAATCATTGCACAAAGGTGAGCCACCCATTTTCCTCCAAGTCTTTCCGAGCATTGCCAAACATTAACAAGGCTTGGTTGCCGTTTGGCTTGATTCGCACGACTGGTACCATGGAGCCGAGCACATGGTAAGCCAAGGTTTTGGATCATAACACACACGGGAGCAAAGCTACCTGAGCTAACAGAAGTGAACGGGGATAAGGGATAGGCATAAATGCCATCGTGTGAAGGTGGTGGAGCTTAACTCTGTCATGCAAAATAGTTATTGCCAAAGTACAACCACCGATTTTCATAGTTGTTCAACCCACTATTCTATAGTTCAACAATCATATCAATTGGTCGACCAAAGAAAACAATGATGAGTGTATAAACCAACGCGCAAAATTAACGTTATGCCAAAGTTTTTAACCATCAACATTCAAATTAAAACCAATACCAAATGTTTATACATGCACCAATATATCAGCTCATATCAATATTTTAACCAATGTAATGATGGGTATTTATATAATCAACAAGCCAATAGTTATGAAAACATAGACATAGGCATCATATTAAAAGATATATATGAAAGATTTAACCATAACACCCATGTATCTTATGCAACCAAAGGTCAAGTAGTTCAAATAACATATAAATCCAAATGCCAATGCATTACAAACTCAATGAAACCAAATTACACAATCAATTGAAGCATGAGTACCGATCAAGGGATCTTGCCAGCTGTATAATGATAAATAAAAGGTAAGCACAATAGGCATATCGACAAAAAGATAATGACAGTTCAGATAGTGACTTTAATGCGACTTCGAAAGATTAAGTTTTCATGCTTACAGTCGTGAAAATAAAACGAAGGTAAATGTGCAAATGTCGCAGAAAATAAAAATGTCATCTATTTGAAAATTGTGACGAAAAATTGATGTTTGCAAAACATTGGTGTAGGCATGTTATAAGACAATAGAAAAATGTGAATTGGCTGCCAGTAACTCCCAGGTAGATTCTCCTTCCCTTTGTTGAATTTCCCACAAATCAGAGAGATCTTGTTTCTTTGAATGAAGTAGTTTGAATTTTACCATGAACTTTAGATGAACTTGGTCGAGGATGAATGATTATCCATGCACTCCTGGTTCAATATCCTTCATATACCATTTTAGGGAAGGACCCCTTAGGGTAGTTTGAAACTCTACTAACTTGTTTGCATGGAAAGTCCCTCTAGATATCCATATGGATTCACATATGAACCAATGTTGCACTACATATTCATACCCTTTACCCCAGAATTCTGGGTATTGGGCAATCTATCCTCCCATATTTCCATCCATTACAGATCTCATTACTCCTATTATAATGAAACCTAATGGTCATGGTTGCAATATGCCTAGGGATCCCAATATCCTCCCAATGTTTACACTTACATATTGATTCCGACTAACTGGATGCGATGGAATAGAAATAACATAAGTAGGCGGTGTATAATTTACCAGGAGTATAGATGAAACCTGGGGGACAGGTGATTCGGGGATGGTTCCATTGACTTCTGGGTGGGTTTCTTTGATTTAGGGGATCTAATTTTCTTCCTATCAAGTAGCCTTCTTTTCCTTATTTCTGCTGTTTCCTGATATCGAGGTTGCATCTTCTTGGTCTCCTCCAAGGTCCAGACCTGCTTTGTCTTCCTCTACTTTGTCACACTCTTCTTCTCATCCACCCACCTGGGGACTCCTTCCTCTCTGTGATTCTCGCTACTGTAATCTTATACTGGCCAATATTACTTGTCTTCTTACGTTCCTCAACTCTTCCTTATTTCTTTCATCTATTCTTCTTGATCTGATTTCTTTCTGCAACACCTCAGACTCCTTCACTACTTTATTTACCTTTTTGTACCACCACTTCTCAACAATGGAGACTCTCCTTAAGGATATCTCATTTCTTGCATTCATTTCTTGATCTTCCCCCATTTTTCAAACAACCATTTCCCCTTATTAGGTCATGATCCTACCCCAAGCGTAGGTGTTTAGGATGCCATCTTAGTAGAGGGAATAGTTATCATCCCCTCCTCCACAAAGAATACCTTGATCCATAGGGTAATTTCCCTCAGAAGTCTTCCACGTGCACCTTTCTTGAAAATTTCTTCTGCTCATGAAAAATATTGGTGATTCTCAGCCATGAAACAATGTATCCCTCTAGATTTGTATCAACCCATAAATCAACTGCTCGCATGATATGGTGATCCAACTAATGAAGTGTTTCGATCATATTTGTATGCCAAGCAGAGGTATTATTGATGTGTTCTTGAAATTATCGAGCTTCTTGTATCCGATCTATCCAATGGAATAGTTATTTTGGGAATTTTACCAAGAATATCTCATATTGGTCACTTGATCTTTCTGAATAAAAGATAGACTCTCTTGTATCCTTCTCGCTTTTAGCTCGCAACTTTGCTTCCTTCCATATAAAGGCATCATAATTTTGTTCCCACCATTTCCGAATCTCATATCTATAGATCTGTAGAATAATTATCCTCACAAGTTCCATTTTAAAACACAGGTCCCGACAAAAAAACCATTTTGTTGGTGAAAAAGTGATCATACCAGGGTCCTTCTCAAGTTACCAACAAAAGGTACCAAAGTATTCTAGAGCGTTGACATTTTCACCTTCCTGGGAGGGAATAAGTCACCCAAAGCACAAGCGAGATGAGAAAGAGAGAGAATGATAAGGAGAATACTTAGATAGATCTCTGAGTTACCAAGATTCATATTACTCTTGCGCAAGACAAATTAAACCTGTAGCAGTTATGAACATATCCTAATTGGGAATAAAGAGAAAGAGTTGCATCGCCATTCATAAGAAAGCATTTAAGTATATCATACATAAAAGATAATATAGAGAAACATTCCATACATTCAAAAGACTAAATACACAGGATATATTCAAAACTATTTGGGTCTCCCACTGTATTATCATATAACATGTTTCCACTCATAATACAAGATCAAAATGATTTGCAGATACAAATTCGCCATGCCAAAGCTAATATAAAATGTTTTATACTACTGAGAGGCAAGGCTATCCTGACACCCTTCTCTTTCAACGCTACAACACGACATGACTCTGTTGCATTCTTGGTCTAGTTCTGAACTTAGAATCCAGAACTTTAGCTAAACTAACAATATGAACAATAACAACAACAAAAACAAAAATCCCATCCCAACCCTTTTAAATTCATCTGGATCCCCTATATATAATTGGATCTAGGTTTGTTGGTTGAGAACCCGAGAGTTCTCCCTTCTTCTTGATCTTGTTTCAACTTCTTTCCTCAAAACTGATGTTGCAATGTCCTTCCAACCTCTTTCTATTTCTTTCTTTAGTCCGCTGTCTAGCTCCTTACAATCTTACAAAACCTTTTTTTACCAAAATGAAGCTGCAATATATCTTATGCAACTTCTATTCATCAAAACGAAGGGCCCAACACAATAAAAGTAGTGAGAAGAAAGATAAGGAAATGCATCATGTATGAAGAGGGTGTAAAATAATTTTGTTTCCTTTAAAAATCATGTTGAATCATAATATTTTAGTATGAAAAAAAGGTTGATTGGTCATATTTTACTCAACTATGGAACTAATACTCAAGATATATTGTAAGAAAGGCACTCTCAATTAGAGATTTGGAATAAATATGAATCTCATTAATATGAAATAAATGTTGTCGATATAATATAGCGAAGGCAAGTAAAATGGGTGTAGTTTTGAAGGAACCTTATTAATGAAGACAATTAAGGTCAACCAACCTAAAAGTTCAAGTGTGAATATATAAACATCGATTTCCAAAATGGTTTATAAATGCTAAGCATGTATATCATATATATTAATACTATCTAAATGAAGGATATATAGAAATATGTTATTATGTTTTTTTATAAAATGAATATTATAAAAATTAGGATGATATGCATTGACAAAGTAAGATTTTTTTAGGGGGGGTCAGTCAATTATATCCAAACTAAAACTAAGTATATAAATAAACTTAACAACCAACAAAACTTGGGTCATGGTCATGAAAAAAACCAAGCTAATTGCAATAGATTAATACATCTAGGATATTGTTGTGGATTCATTAGCTAATATATTAGCGGGAGTTGGATTAATAAACAAAGTGTATAAGATAAAGGGTTTCAAGTGAGGAGGGTTTCTAATTGTGCATAAGGACAATGTGACGAGCATTGAGGTTTACTCATGACACTATTATCATGCACTAAAAATTGGAACATGTTTAGAGTGGACCAAAAAAATATGCATGGATAAATCATTACCTCTAATGAGCATGGTCCCCATTGTGTTAAAGATGAGAAGTACTTATCCCCATTATGTTTGTTTTCTTTGTTGAGGAAATAGATTCCAGGGCATTATCTAATAGACCATGAAATTTGTATTTCACTTGATTAACTATGAAAGTACTTGGAATTTGGTAGGAAATGACTTGTGGTGACAATTTTAAGAAGTTGAGAAACTTTAGCGTGAGTCTCACATGATCTTTTAAAACATCTAATTAGGTGATGTGAGCATATTGAAATCTTGGTCAATGGAAAAAAGGGGCTCAATTTTCATTGTTATTACTTAAAAATTGGAGGACAATAAGGAAAAAGAAACTTGTTGATGGGTCCAAATGGCCTGTCAAGAAGGTAAGGGAGAAAACCCGATGGCATATCCCAATCATAACTACTCTCATTTTGGGTAGCTTTTCCAACTAGTAGGTGAGCCTAATTTCCATTCAAAATTAAAAGAAGAAAAAGAGAAAGATAGTGAACTGTCCCCCAAAGAACTCCTATCAATTATAAATATTCTCTAAAACAAAAACAAACTAATCTAATCTAACTAATTCTAACCTGTCATGTAGGAACAAAACTAATTAAATGAATATAGTATGAGAGAACACCATTTATAGCAAAAATAGTTCATTTCCATCAACAATGTATTAAAATAATGAAATTGCAGAACTAATCACAAATAGTTGTGGAAAAGTTCTATAACATCACCCATATATTCACTAGAAATCATAAAAACATAAGCATTACAAATACTGAACATTGAAATAGTTCATATGACAAGCATTCAAAAAAAAATAATAAAATTCACATTAGTAGAATAGTCCCAAATGCATTTGATAACAGTTATGATCCAAAAATTCCTTCTTCTCTTCATTGTTGAGACAATAGTACTGTTGGCAGCCAATTCAATTTTTCCATTGCCCTATAAGCTGCCTACACCTATGTCTTCTGAACTTCAAATTGTCGTCGCATTTCTTCAAATAGGTGATATTTTCATTCTTTGTGACATTTGCAAATTGGTGTCCATTTAGTTTTCATGACTGTAAGCATGAAAACTCCTCCATCGTTCTTTGAACTGTCATGATCTTTTATTGATATTTTAAATGGCACTTACCTCTGGATTATCATTAAGTGGCTAAAAGATTTTCGAACTGTGCCTATTTGCCTATTCTTACTTTAATTGCGCAACTTGATTTTTATTTAATTGGTAAGGCATTGAGCATGTGAATTTATGGGTTATACTTGATTCTATGAATTGCATAGGGGTCATGGTTTATTTTGTTTTATATGATGTGATCCTTATTTTTATAGCTCTTGTCTTGTCGATTTTATGAAATCGATTGTCACAATGTTTTAAAACCTTTGATTAAACATTTATGCAATGGCGCATTGGTTAAACATTTGGGTTTGATTTCACATTGAATATTCATGGTTTGAAATATTACAATGGCGCATTGATATATCATTCATCATTTGATTTTTGGGTCGGATGAATAGTATGATTTAAACTATGTTATGATTGTTTCAACATAGGGTTAATTTGTCAGTTGTCCTTTGCCATTACTATTTTTCATGGCGGTAAGTGATTCCACCACCCTCGCATGCGCACATTAATGATTCCCCTTTGATCCTTCATAGTGGTTAGACCGAATGACTCTGCTCTTGTGTGCTGGTAATTTTGAACCAAACCCTTACCATGTGCTCGCACCATGGCTCCAGTCGTGAGGGCTGAACCGAATGGTAGCCAGGCTCTATTGATGTTCGACAGTGCCCGCAGTAACCTTGATGAAAATGGGTGGCTCCCGTTCATACAGAAATTTGATGGTTTTAACCTCTGCATTGCTAGGCAATTCGCATTGACCTTTGATGGCTGTCGAGCCAAGGTCGACGATGTTCAATTGAAAAATTGACGAGCAGTTTGTAAGTCTTTCTACGGGTTTGCCTATCACTGGACAACGATGGTCCAAGAATTGCAAGGTAGAAGAAGTCCCTTGGACTTTTCTCTTTCAGTCGCGTAAGGTTAGCTCCTATGACAAAGGTTTTCCCATGACCATGCTTAAACAACGTTGGTATGAGTTACTAACGATTATCAAACAATTTATCACCTGCGAAGGTCGGTATGGGTTTTTTTTCTTACACCACTTTCGTTTGCTTATGGTTTTTATGGGTTTTGAGCTCAATATGCCATACTATCTGCATAGAAGCATGTTCAAAATGTCTAAGAAATACAAAAGGAACCAGGCTGATAGCAACCTCTTTCACTATGGGCTGGTTAAAATGATTGTTGTTTGTCATCTGGAGTTACATCGATACTGTTGGAATGATTTCCTTGCTCGCAATAATTTTTTGGATTTGAATCCTCCACAGGTTGACAAACCTGTGGTGACCGAGGACAAGTCTATACCCTCGGTACCCTACAGTATCCTTTTACCTAAACCCTTACCCGATTCACCTATCGACCTACCCCACCCTATGATCAAGGATGTCGAATTTGTTAAGCCTGTGGGAAAGAAGCCTAAAGCCAAAACTACTGCAAACGCCAAAGGAAAAAAGAATGCGCGTCTAATCTCTTGAATGGTGAGGAACAAGAAAAAACCACCTGTCAATCCTGACCCTATCGTGTTGGACGAGGACTCTGATTCAGAGGTTGAACGTTTTTTGGAAAGTGAATATCCCTATTCGGAAAGGTTTGTGTGCCAAAACCTCATATGACTTCATGTCAAACCTACCACCTTGCTTGCAAAATGACCCAGATTACCCTGGCATTAAGCTGCCATGTAAAGCCCCTGGTCATTCATCCAAACCCTCTCTTGAACCTACAATGCCACCCTATGATCAATGCGGCTCATGGTTGGAAAGATATTATCTTGATGTGCCTGTGCTACAGTCCATAATTCACTATTTGGAGGACCAAGTTGCATGGATTACCAGTCAAAAGGCTGAGTTGCAAGCCACTGATAAGAAACAGAGGATGACAGGTTCTATCTTGTTTAAAAATGTGGAGTCAGCTACAGCGGTCGTGAATTCAAAATTGGCATAGTTTGAGCAGCCTCACAAGTATGTTCTATCACTTGTTTATATAACGAATTCGAATTCTTTGAATAAGTCTGATTACAGTGTGGATTTTCTCTGTCACGTTATATGTATTATGTACATAGTTTTGTTTTGATTAATCGAATTTCGTTTCCCAGTTTAGCTTCGATTGGAGTTTTATCGATTTGATTGATTTGGTATGGATTTGAGTTGTTTGCTTTGCTGTCGACACAAGCTGTTTCTCATATTTCGATTCTGAAAACAATCACATTTCATTTTGATTTCGTTATAATGTATATGTTATGATTGGTAACAATTGTGATATGGTCAACTGTTACAGTTTTATGTCTATATGGCTTTCGACCAACTCGAATACAATTTAGATTGTTTTTAAATGATTCTGTACAAATTCACCCAAATCGTAAATGGATTCAATTCGTAACAGTTATGTGAAACCCAGTTGGTTAATTCATATTGGTGTGCTGTTAGATCGACCCTGTTATTGGTTGGATTTGTAATAGCAATGAATATTCAGTTACAAGTTGATTTGTAAAACGAGATTGGATTCACTATTATTCTATATTAAACTCAGTCACGATTTGTTTCGATTGTTGCCCAGTTTACGATTATCACTTCTGTCGATCTGATGATGGTTGTGATCACTATTAACTGATCCTGTCTGTTGACTGTATAACGCTCAGTGATCGAAATCTATGGCAAATTTTGGTTGATATTGTTATGAATGTCTTATTTACCCATGATCGTAACAGTCTTTCCATCTTTGTGTTTAGTTAAAATGACATGAATCTTATGCTACATTATTATATCCATAACGAATGGATTATGATTTTGTTGGATTAGATCATATCACACAAGATATGACTCACTATTGATTTCATTTGATACGAAACAGTCTTGTTACTGTTTGACCCAATGTTATGGTGAAAGAAAAATAGAGTATTTTTACCCCTGTTTTCGATTGAATCACTTTTGATTTTGTTTAATTTGAATAATAAAATCATTTGAAT
>JZKD02S0384708.1:294274-311552 GCA_000966675.3 Picea glauca
TGTATATAATAGTTAGAGTAGTTTATATTTAGTTTTAGTTTAATTTAGTAGTTTGTTAGATTAGTGTATTAGTTTGTTTTTAGTTAATTTGTTTTATTAGTTTTAGTTAGTTTTATTTGTTTTAGATAGATTAGTTAGTTTAGATTAGTTTTCTCTTTGGTTTTCTTAGGATTTTAGAGCGGCCAACGGAGCCGTTAAACCCGTCAGGGTGGTTCATTCCAAACGGCTTGGGTTATTTAGACAACCCCGGGCCGGTTCCACTCTCTCAATTGACGGACGGACAATTTCACCCGTCAACAAGTACCACCATCAAACAATGGGAAACATTCCCCATTTACATTCAATGAGTTCTCTTTTATAAAACAATTGAGATTCCTCAATTCCTGGGGTTGTTTGTTTTTGTTCAGTTACAACTTCTCATTGTGTCTTCCTTGGTTTTGTTATTATACACTTCAAATTTCTATTATATTTTCATAACTAGGTAAGCAATAATTATGAACATAAGTTTAAGTTTCTTTTGAGTAGCCAATCTCATTCCATATGTTGTTCATGAGTGATGTTTATTAAAATATTATTAATTATGCTCATTTTCATCTTCCTCTATTCTTTGAATTTTATGGGAATTGTTTGGTGTCATTTTGGTGAATATGAATATTCCATATTATTATTCTTTGTTTCATATTTCCATCATTCTATTGTAGGTCTAATTTCACCTTTGATAACTTGTGTTATGGTTGTTTGAGCATTGCACAACCCATTTTTTAATTAAATTCAAGCTTCTTTTGTTCTTTGTATTTTATAGGAATTTTCAGCATTAATATGTGAATACTAGTTGTACCATCATATTCTTCTCTCTATTATATTTATGACCAGCTAACCTGGGCCTAATTTCATCTTTGTGATCTTAATATATTTCCATCTGAACATTGGCCAATCTATTTCCCATTAAATTCACAACCTTTTGTTCTTTGCATTTTCTGGGATTTTCCATCACCATTATAGCTTGTATTTCTCCTCCAATGCGTTCTCCTAATCAATACCCTTCCAACGAGGTATCCAGGGCATGATTTGGACTCATGTAGTGCCATATACGGTTGTTTGCATTCGACACTCAACAACCCTTGATATGCCTGTGGGGGAATCTAAATCGTCGATCTTCAACCTTAAAAAATTATACCACATACTTGAGGTAAATTGATTTTGAATGGTTTATATATTTTTTCCCCCCCTTACTTAGTCTATGTGCAAAACATAGGAAGCATATGACCTATGGCTTGTGTAGAAAGTTTGGCCAATAACCGTATTAAAAATAGGAAAATATTAAATAAATTAAATAAATAAAAATTAAATCATAATACAATAAATCGTAGTCCCACCATCGAAATATTAAAACAATACCCCCTTTTTGTCTTTACAAAGGTAGGGGATAAATTAACCAAGGTAAATACCAATGGATTAATCCTGAAGAGGTAATCCCAATAGGCCTAGGTCTATCTTTCGCTGGGTGAGTTCCAATGAGGTTGATTCCGATGGGAAGTCTTGATGTGACTAAGTCCGGAATATTAAAATGATAATGTGGTTGTTAGGAAGGAGGTTTCTAAAAAAGAGGAAGGATTGTATTAATGGTAAATCCTAATTTAAGATCTCAATCTAATGGGGAAGTCTCGATGAAACTAAGTCTTTATATATTAAAATAATAATTTGGTTCCAAAGGTATTCACGGAGGGGAGGGAGGGATTCCGAAGAAAAAATGGAGCCTGTCTTAACAGTAATTCTCAATGGGAATTTACTAAGAGATGAAGGTGAAGCAGAATAAACCTATGAAGTTTCAAGTAGGGGAGGGAATATAATATTAATAAAATTAAAAAATTAAAAAATTAAAAATTATATATATATATATATATATAGATATAGATATATATAATGAAAAAAGTCCAATTGTATCTAATTTTACATGGATATGGAAAAAGAATAAAAATATACATATGAAAACTATACATTAGGGATTCAGGGAAAAATTCACCATGTAAAAAAAATAGTTACCCCACGTAAAAATAAATTTACCCATGTAAAATGATTTCTAAAGTAAAATATATGTTCCCATGTAAAATAAATACCAAGGGTGGGTTTGGGGAAAACAATGGACAATCAAAACCATGGTGTTATAGCATCAATTTCCACCATTGAAGCATTGATGATCTTATTGGCTTCATCCCTATCCTATGTGCAGACACCTTTTACCTCCTTGAGATCTTCTAAATTTATTTTTTTTGAAACTTGTACGCACCATGGAAGTTATGAAACACACATATGCATAGGTTTCCCAAAGCAAATTCATGTCCATGTTAATAAATCCTCAAAAAAAATTATTTTGTACAATTGCAAGTTGATTTATGGGTTTGGGTAGTTACATAACTCCATTTACCCATACCTAACCATCTCTAATTGAATAGAGATGAATTAAGTAAAACATCAATGCAAGGAGAAAGGCAATGAATGAATTTTGGATAGTTAGTTTTCATTGATGTTGTTGGATAGTTGGTTGTCATTGATGTCAACAAAAGTAGTTTCCATTGATGTCAACAAATGTGATGGGTGCATTTCAATAAGTCAAAAAGAAACCCCAAAGATGTGGTCATGAATCCTGGAGATTTTTTAGGAATACGAACATGAAGGACAATGTAAATACATGTAACAGACTCGTATATGGATAGTCCTTGTCATGTTGTTTCCAATGGTAGGTGGTACATCACGTAGTTCTCCACACCTGAGGAGTTATGAGGTCATGAAGTTGGAATCCCCAAAGAATAGTTAAGAATCCCCTAAATGGTTGCAATAAAAAGTTATTAGTTGACCCCGTAAAAAAGAAGCTATAGGTCATCCCTAAAGTTAATTAACGAAGTCACTTGGAAAAGTATAAATACACATCAAGAGCCTCTCATTTTTACACACACAAGTTCATTGAATATCTATGTCAATGATAAAGTGATTCTTATCTGAGGTAACTAAGGAGATCTGAGATGAATTTCAAAGGGAAGATGAAGTGAAGAAGGTTGAAATTACAAGCGAGGATGAAGTCTTGTGATGATCTGTTCTAAGTATTCCAACAATTGGTATCAGAGCAGGTACTTCAAGAAAATAATGTATCCACTGGAAGGAAGATCATGGAGTACGCTAAGATTGTAATACCATAGTTTGATGGTCATAATGGTTAGAGCTATGAGATATGAAGAAATGGGATGAAAGAATTTCTAGGATCATATGGGTATGATGTTTGGTACTTAGTTGTTACAGGATACACTGGTTCAAAGAAGACAAATAATGTAGCCAAGAAAGAATTGAAAAGGAACAACAAAATTTCAATGGATTTCATCATGGAAGGATTACCTGATTCGATAAAAGTCAAAGTGGGACAATCTTCATAAGACAAAGAAATTTGGGATAAACTACATAATTTATATTAAAAGGAATATCCTCTAGAGTACGTTGATCATGATAAATAATATGAAGAAGATGATGAGTTAGTATGGGAAGAAAGAATCTCATCATGACATATATATTTATAAGAAGAATATTATGAAAGAGAACTAATTAGTTCTTTAGAAAAACTAGACAAAGAAAGAAAGAAAAGAAAGTCACCCAAGGAATAATTGATAAAGATAAAGAAGGAGTCCCAAAACCACAACTCTAAAGAAGTTCGGAAGATGATTATGAACCTAAAATTACAAGTAGAAGAAGCCAAAAGGATTGAAGAAACATAAAAAAATCAATTGGAAGTGAAGCAACATTTGGAAGCCGAAACATTATCTCAAACAAAGGAAGAATAGAAGAGAGAACAAATGTTGACAAGCCATCTCAAGGAAAGATCTGAGGACTTAATAAGATTGAAGAAAAATTCAATCAATAGGAAAGAAGCTTGAAGAAGAAATTATATCCTTGAAGATCCAACTTGAATAAGAAGTTGTCACATTGAGAATTAAAGTTGTCAAGCTCAAAAAGAACGTTTAAAAGAGAGAAATATCCACATCACCAATAAATAAAGTTGAAGAGAAATTGTATAGGTTACTAGAAAGGAAGAATGAAGAGAAGGTAAAGAAATCATCAAAGGCACCATCAAGAGAGAAGATCCCTCAAAGGAAAAGATCTCATAAATTAGGAAGACTGAAGAAGAATATTACAGAATAGACATATATCAAAGAAAACCTTCCATATTAAGGTATCAAATAAGCTTCAATCATTGTGAAGGAAACATCAGAAGAGAATTTCGTGATTATTCAAGGCATGGATTCATAAGGACTACATTACAAAGAACATCATTCACTTCCAGGTATCAAAATTTATTTTATGGTCATTCTTTTACTTGTAATAAATTTGGACATAAAATTGTAGATTGCAGAGCTTATGGAATAAATGGTCAAGCATGAAATGTTAATGTGGCCCCACAGAATATTAAATGTTACAAATTCCAAAAATATGGACATATAGCTCATGATTGTAGAAGAATGATGGATACTTATATGAAAGAGAACATTGATATCATATATAAGAAGATTTGGAAAAGAAAACAAGAATAGGGAAAGGAAGAAAATATGAATGAATAACACCCAGAATTCATAGTCTTGGGATTTACAATAGTACAAGATCAGGACAAATCTATAGGAAAAGAGGAAGATAATAGAATCCAATAAGAGGATGAAGAGGAAGAAGACATAAATCAGGAAGAAGAATATGTCTCTACAGATGAAGAGGAATGTTACTCTGCATCAGAGTGGTTATTTTTTTGAGCCATATATCTTGGAGACTCACAGTAAATATGAATATTGAATACGGGGAGTCTAAGCAGTAGATCTATAGATCAAATAAATATCTTTAGAGAAGTCTGAAGTATTTGAAAATTTTGGAAAGGAAATTTCAAAATGGTTTGATGACATAAGTGCATAATGGTTAGTGACATTTTAAGGGCATATTTCATAACACATTCCCATGTAGGTATCAAATGATAGTTACAAAGAATATTAGTGGCACACTTTTCAAGAAAATATTCATGATTCTATTGAGGATTCTAGACATGTATTTAGACATGCATGTATTCATAAAAAATTGTTGCAGACATGTAGAGTCTAATTTTGGTGCAGACCCCTAAACCCTCAAGTCGAGGTCTGCACAAGATTGCTCTTAAACTTCCCTTTGAGTCTCTATTGACTCTTGGATTCCTCCTCGGGGAATCACACACACATACAATAGTGTTTTCCATAGGTCCTTATGAATTGAGCCCGCGTGAACAAACACTAGGCACCAACTCAAATCCTCTGATCCACAATGTGATCACGCCTTTTGCAATTTCGGAACTTCGGATCTCACGAATTCTCCTTCTGAGTTTCTTGACCCTTCAAATTCCGAAACCCGAATTGTTGATTCACCGAAATGGTTGATGGTGTCCTCCTTCACACTTATATCGCGTTTTGTGATTTCAGGAATTTGAAAACAAAGATCTTGACCTCCTATCTTCTGAAATGCCGAAATGTCGAATCTTGACACATTCCCCAATGCTTCCCCCACAACAAAACATTCCACTTTTTTGGGATTTCAGACTTCGCGATTTCGCAAATCCTAATGCAAATTTTTCTGTTCTCCAACCCACGAATCCCCAAAATGGTCAACGGGTTTGACTTCTCTTGTCGACAAGTATACCACCTGTCCACTCTGCTGTCCTCTATCTTGGACACAAATTCTGTTGCCCCTTCAAACCTCTGAACTCTGAGATAAGAGTTCGTGAGTGATCCAATGACCCTTATTGGCTTGGATCTAATGCCCTATCTCTTCTGAGCTTATACTTTGGAAAAACACTCGTTGTAACTCCCCTTACTCCTCTGCAAGATCTAACGGCTCTCGGGACTTCGCAAATCCTCCACGGATAATTCCGACCACTCTATTCTTCCCTCAAGAAATTCCTCCAAACGAACGGGCATTCTTTCGCTTGAACAGTTTACTTCTACTGGAAGGCTTCGACCCTCGTCTCCCTTTGAATTATTTCGATCTCCAACCTCCTTTGATGTTTTCCAAGGTGTTACCTCTCCTGATATTTCTTTGCAAACTTGAATCTCCAAAGAAACTCCTACACACACTCCTTGCGACAACAGTCTTTCAACTCTTCCCTTGGTTGATAAATTCTGAACTTTCAACCAGCCTACACACACCTTGCACAACTCCTATGCTTTCGCCTGCACTTCTGTGGGAATGAGAACAACGTTATCTCTCCTAAGCTTTCAGAGAAAAAAATCTAAACCCTTGTCAACACACTCCTTGTGGATGATTTCACTGCACCCCTTGCAAGAAACTCTCTCACTCAGGTCAAGAAACAATTGGAACTCATTCTCTTACTCTCTCTCTCTCTCAAACTTCAAACATTCAAATTGAAATCATACATACACACAACATATAAGAAAATGCATAATAGAAAGATTAAACAACCATAAACATATCATTCATCATGTATACACAGTAAGCATCATAACACCATGAGTCTGAATCAAAGCTCTCTATATTAATTCAAGACTTCTGTACATTGGTTCTTCTCTTACAACTTCCTGCTACAACTCTCTCTCTCCTACGCTCTATGCTTACAATTGTTGATAATTGATAATGTTACAATGATACAAGATGAGGGTGTCTATAGTCGTTTTTCCCTCCTACTCTCTAAATTGTCTAATCTGTATTCAAACCTACCTACTTAAATTAACTATGCATATATGCCTTTCCACTCTACATATGAGAGTGAACCGCTCATGATTTGTTTAGATATCTTGACATAAATGTAAGTACACTTCCTCAGATACTACATTTATATCTGCTTCTTACTCTTTCAAAACATTTCAAAACATTTTAGAACACGCTGAAATGTGTTGGTGCTTGTCCCAACTATCTTCCGCCTTCGTTCTTGTGTGTCTGCTGATGATGCTTACGATGCTCCTGCATCATATACTCCCTCACTTGAAAATTTTCATGAGCTATTGCATGGTCTATCCATGCTTCTGAATTTCTACTTCATCTTCCCAGCTGGCATCTTCAACTGGATGTCCTTTCCACTTGACCAAGTATTCAAAATATTCTTTCCTTCAGGTCCTCTTGTTGATTCTCTTGTCAATTATACTTTCCATATGTTGCTTTTTAGCTACAAATATTTGTTTAGTCCACTAAACCTCTGTCTGTTCATCCTTTTCTCCCACTTCCTCGGTTCTGTATGGGTACAAATCCGAGACATTGAATATCGAAGAAATTCTGATCCCATTAGGTAATTCAATCTCATATGTGTTTGCCCTGAATTTATTCATGACCTTGCATGGTCCAATCTTTTTCATTTCCATTTTTTTATATGTTCCCCTTAGGAACCATTCCTTCCTCAGATATGAAAGAATCAGATCACCAACTTCAAATTGAAGTTCTCACCTATGTTGATCTGCTCTGCGTTTGTATTATTGATTCGAATTCTGCAATCGCTCCTTAACTTAGTTATGAAGCTCCTTCATTGCTTCTGCAAAATCCTCCGCACTAGCACTTTTGAATTCAATTCGTTCTGGATTTTTCAATTCAGAAAATCCTCTTGGTTTCATTCCATATACAATTTGGAATGGAATCTTCCCTGTGCTTCTATTGATCAAATCATTATAAGAAAATTCCGCCTATGGAAGAATGTGATCCCACTGACTGTGGTGTTCAGTCACTAGGCTTTTCAGCAAATCTCCCAAGCTTTTGTTTACAACTTATGTCTTCCCATCCATATGAGGATGATACGCTGAGATAAATGACAAATTTGTCCACAACTTCTTCCACAAAGTCCTCCAGAAATGTCCCATGAACTTGGTATCCCAGTCTAAAACTATACTCCTTGGAAAACTGTGAAGTCTAATGACTTCTTTGAAAAACAGGTTCACAATATGAGTTGCTTCACTGGTTTTCTGGCATGGTATAAAATGTGCCATCTTTGAAAATATGTCTACCACCACAAAGATTGAATCAAATCCTCTTTGCGTTCTTGGCAGTCCCAATATAAAATCCATGCTCAGTGCATCCCATGGCCTCTTAGGTATGGGTAATGGCTGGTACAGTCCTGTGTTCTTCCTTTTTCCTTTAGTATGTTGACAAATTCTACATTTTTCCACAAATATTTTGACATATGTCCTCATCCCTGGCCAAAAATATGTGCCACTCAACTTTGAGAACATTTTTTCATGACTAAAATGTCCGACCAATCCTCCATTGTGTTTCTCTTTCAACATATTCTCCCTCATGGAGCATTTTGGAATACATAGTTGATTTCCCCTAAATAATAATCCATCTTGGATCATATATTCAGTCCATTGGCTTCTATCCCTGAGAATTGGATTCTCAGCCACCTCATACACCTATTTAAAATCTAGATCATCTCTGTACATTTCTTTGAGGTTATCAAAACCCAAAGTTTTGACTCTAAATTCCTGCATAAGAAAACATTTCCTGCTCAAAGCATCAACAACTTTGTTAGCAGTTCCATAAATATGCTTACTTACAAAAGTAAAAATTTGCATGTATTCAACCCATTTAGCATGCTTCTAGTTCAACTTTTCCTATTGAGTCACAAATTGTAAAGCATGATTATCGTTGTACAAAACAAACTCCTTAGGAACCAAGTAGTGCCTCCACTTCTTCAGTGCTTGTATGACCACATAAAATTCCTTGTCATATGTGGAGTACTTAACCTTTGACTCATTTAGTTTCTCACTGAAGTATGTGACCGGTCTATCTTCTTGGCTTAAGACCACTCCAATTGCAAATCCACTTGCATCGCACTTGACCTGGAATGTCTTGCTAAAGTCTGGCAACACCAGAATTGGTCATTCAGTAATCTTTTTCTTCAGCAGGTTGAAACTTTTCTTTGCTTCCTCTGTCCAATGAAAATATTTGTGTCTTTTCTTCACCGTGTCCATCATCGGTGCGCTAATTCCACTGAAATTTCAGATGAATTTCCTATAGAAACTAGCTAATCCATGGAAGCTTCGAACTTCAAACACACCTTTCGGTGATGGCCAATTCTTAATTTCTTCCACCTTATCCAGATCCATCTTCATCTCATTTGCAGAGATAACAAAACCCAAATAAATGAGTTTTGTCCTCATAAATGATGATTTCTTCATGTTTATCAATAACTTCTCTTGCTGTAAACTCCCCATCACTGTAGCCAAATGCTTCAAGTGTTCTACTTCTATCTTACTGAAAATCAATATATCATCAAGATATACGATGACAAATTTTCCTATGAAATCCTTCAGGACTTTGTTCATCAATCTCATGAAAGTACTAGGTGCATTTGTTAATCCAAATGGCATAACAAGCCATTCATACAGCCCCTCATTCATATTGAATGTTGTCTTCCATTCATCACCTTCTCTCATACAAATTTGATGATATCCGCTTTTCAAATCAATCTTTGAAAAGAATCTTGCTCCACTTAAGCAATCGATAAAATCATCCATCCTTGGCAATGGAAATCTATATCTGATGGTAATCTTATTGATCACTCTTGAGTCTGTACACATTCTCCATCCTCCATCTTTCTTTGGGCTGATCATTGTTGGAACAACACATGGACTCAAACTTTCTCGAACCAATCCTTTGTCCATTAAATCCTGGACTTGTCTCTTGACTTCTTCATTCTTCTGCGGCATCAATCTATGCGTTGCTTTGTTTGGTAAACTGGATCCAAGTATAAGATCAATATGATGACTTATACTTATGATCGGCGGTAACGAACGAGGTAGTTCGTCCACTACTATATCAGTGAACTCTTCTAGCAACTTCTGGATTTCCTCTGGTAAATCATCTACTCTTGTACTGGTTAAAACAATTCTAGGCTTTTTGACCACAATGAATTAGATTTCTTCCTTCTTCTTAACCTCTATAAGAAGTTCCTTCCCACTCATGAGAAGTACAGTGTTACTTACCTCTGGTTTTATTTCTTTATCCTTAATCGGAAGAAACATGTGAGTTCTCCCATTCTTATCCAGGGTGTATGTGTTCATTCTCCCATCATGAACCACATTTCTGTCATATTGCCACGGTCTACCCAACAATAGATGAAAAACATCCATGGGAATGACATCACATAATATTTCATCCTTATATCCTCCTCTTTTAAATTCAACTAAACATTGTTTAGTGGCATTTACCTGATGTCCTTTTGTAGCCATGAAACTCTGTATGGGCTTGGATGTTCAATAGTCTCCAGCTCCAACATTTCTACCATCTCTGTAGAAATGAGATTGTCTTTGCTACCACTATCGATGATGACTTTGCATACCCTATCCTTGGTTTTGCAAACAGTCTGAAAAATAATGTTCCTTTGGGCTGGGTTCTCTGCCTCCTTCTCTGGCATTAAGAGAACTTTTTGCATCATCAAGGATCTTCCGCTCTCAGGATATTCTGCCTCAACATTCCATATTTGTGCTTTGGCAATGTGAGTTTCACCACCTTCTTTCTTCCTATCTGGACACTCATAATATTTATGTCCATTTTTTCCACAAATAAAGCATTTCACTTCACCGCCTCTGCCTCTTCCTCTTCCTCTAGCTCGAGGAAAAGTATTTATATCGACAAAATGACATATTTGTGAGCTTCCACCTCTCGTAGTCAGAGGTTGAGGTTTCTTCCCCTCTTCTTTAGATTTCTAAGGCCTGTCTTGGACAACTTCTTTGCCTCTGGCCTAGCTTCTATCTCGACCTCTTTGACCTTTCTTTCGGCTCAGCTTCTCTTCATCTTTCAGATCCATTTGATATGCATCTTCCACCGTTCAAATGGTCATCATGCTCATCTCATCCTGAATGTCATATTGCAAACCATTCATATACCTTGCAACCTTTTCATCATCCCTTTTTAGATGACTTGCCCTGATGTTTAACTTGTAGAACTCTTTAGTGTACTCCTTCACTGACATCATCTTCTATCTCAAATTCTGCATCCTCTGAAACAGAGTGATTTGATAATCCTTGGGTATTAAATTTGCCTTCATCTTCACTACCATTCTATCCAAACTCTTAATTTTCTACTTTCCTTTGTAGCATCTGCCAACTTGCAGTTCATCCCACCATAATGCTGCATGTCCTTTAAGTCTTGTGACAACATGTTTGACCTTCTTGTCTTCCTCGACATCCTCATAGTCAAAATACTTATCCAGAGTTCTAATCCAGACTAGAAGCTCTTCAACATCTAGGGTTCCTTCATATACTGGAATGCCCATTTTTTCTCTGGCACCTATCCTTGCAATATCCCTGAATAGGCATTCATCTACAACATCCTCGACTGCAACTTCTTCGGTTCCAACTTCATTTTCACTTTCAGCCTCGCTGATTTCTCCATCGTCGACTGTGCACCTCTGTGTTGTCTCCATGGCATCAATCCTGGCACGTAGTTTGTGCATTTCCATTTCCACTGCTGGATCAGGCATTGACATCGGCCTATCTCTTCTTCTTGGTGGCATGGTTGTAAAATTTTTTCTTTCCTCTGCTATAGAAAGCAAAGAATTTCTCTGTGCTTCTGATACCACAATTGATGTGTACCAGAGTACTCCTTTCCCTTCTCGCTTCCTCTGCCTGAAATATGCAAATAGAGTCAAGCTCTTATACCACGTCTGGTGTAGACCCCCGAACCCTCGAGTCGCGTTCTACGTAGGATTTCTCTTAAACTGCCCTTTGAGTCTCTACTGACTCTTTGATTCCTCCTTGGGGAATCACACACATATACAATAGTGTTTTCCATAGGTCCTTATGAATTGAGCCTACGTGAACAAACAATAGGCACCAACTCAAATCCTCTAATCCACAATGTGATCACGCCTTTCACAATTTCGAAACTTTTGATCTCACTACTTCTCCTTCCTATTTTCTCGACCCTTCAACTTCCAAAACCTGAATTGCCAATTCGTTGAAATGGTTAATGGTATCCTCCTCCACACTTATATCATGTTTCATGATTTCGAGAATCTCGGAACAAATATCCCAACCTCCTATCTTTTGAAAGGATGAAATGTTGAATCTTGACATGTTCCCCAATGCTGGCCCCATAATAGAACTTTCCATCTTTTCGAGATTTTGGACTTCACAATTTCGCAAATATTGATGTGAAGTTTTCGGTTCTCCAACCCACGAATCCCCAAAATGGTCATTGGGTTTGACTTCGCTTGTCAACATGTATACCACCTGTCCACTCTGTTGTCCTCTATCTTGGATGGGAATTTTTCTACCCCTTCAAACCTCCGAAATCCGAGATAAGAGTTCATGATTGATCCGACGACCCTCGCTGGATTGGATCTAACGCCCTATCTCTTCTAAGATTATACTTTGGAAAAAAACTCACCGTAACTCCCCTTGCTCCTTTGGAAGATCTAACAGCTCTTAGGACTTCGCGAATCCTCCACGGAGAATTTCGACCACTTAATTCTTCCCTCGAGAAATTCCTCCAAATGAACGGACATTCTTTCGCTTGAAGACTTTACTTCTGCTGGAAGGATTTGACCCTCATCTCCCTTTGAAGTATTTCAATCTCCAACCTCCTTTGATGTTTTCCAAGGTGTTACCTCTCCTAATATTTCTTTGCAAACTTGAATCTCCAAAGAAACTCCTGCATGCACTCCTTGCGGCAATCTTCTAAATACTTCTAAGTATTTTATTTCTTTGACTCTGTGCACACCTTATGACAACAACCTTTCAAATCTTCGCTTGGTTGATAAATTTTGAACTTTCAACCAGACTGGACACACCTTGCATGGATCCTATTCTTTTTCCTACACTTCTTCGGGAATGAGAACAATGTTATCTCTCCTGAGCTTTCAAAGACAAAACTCCGAACCCTTGTCAACGCACTCCTTGCGGACGATTTCACTACACCCCTTGCAAGAAACTCTCTCACTCAGGTTGTGAAACAATTGGAACTCATTCTCTTACCCTCTCTCTTTCTCAGACTTCAAACTTTCAACTTGAAATCATACATACACACAACATATAAGCAAATGCATAAGAGAAAGAGTAAACAACCATAAACATATCATTCAACATGTATACACAGAAAGCATCATAACACCATGAGTTTGAATCAAATATCTCTATATTAATTCAAAACTTTTGTACATGGGTTCTTCTCTTACAACTTCCTGCTACATCTCTCTCTCTCCTGTGCTCTATGCTTACAATTTTTGATAATTGATAATGTTACAATGATACAAGATGAGGGTGTCTATAGTTGGTTTTTCCTCCTACTCTCTAAATTGTCTAATATGCATTCAAACCTACCTACTTACATTAACTACACATAAATTACTTTCCACTCTACAGATGAGAGAGAACCGCTCATTATCTGTTTACATATCTTGACATAAATGTAACTATGCTTCCTCAACTACTACATTTATATCTGCTTCTTAATCTTTCAAAACATTTCAAAACATTTTAGAACATGCTGAAATGTGTTGGCACTTGTCCCAACTCTCTTCTGCCTTTGGCTCACGTGTCTGGTGACAATGCTTACGATGCTCTTGCATCAGATTTTCATATTGAACAAACAAATTGAGTAGCAAGGAATATGTTGTGATCAATTGCAGTATATGGGTCATCTTTTTGTGTAGTTGAGTAGCAGAGTCACGAAAAGTTTCATGACAAATGGAAAAGGATGAATTCACGAGATAATTAGTAGAGAGTACAGAGAAGATGCATAATAGTGGATGAAAGAATATTAACAATTGGAATCAATGGAATTAGTGGACAAGTGGAATCAATTAGTCATAGGAAGGAAAGAAGTGAAAGGTACATCAGAACAAGGAAGAGAAACGCTATATCATTAGAAGGAAATTATTAAATTATGTGGTCATTAATGTGAACTTGACAAGCCATGAATATTTAAAGTCAAGTAATTTTTGAATTCTTTTTATATATGTTAGTGAATTACAAGAGGAATCCCCAATGGACAAGAAGAAAAAGAAGATATGAAAGGAAAAATATACATGAAGTCCCATATTTATATACATGACATCTTGCAGAGAAGTCAAGGGGTGAGAAATTTTCAGATAAAGAGATCAGGAAATAAATATAGGAAGCATGAAGATAGGGGGAGACATATCGATAGGGGGATTTACCCTTTTACCCGTGATGTCAAAGGAGAAGAAAGATAAAGATAATAAGAGAAAGATCAAAAGCATGAAGATAGGGTGAGTAGTGCCAAAGGGAGATACCCTTCTCCATTGATTTCAAAGGGAGAGAGAAACATCAGAGGAGAAATGGTCACAGGGGGAATATGAGTGTTTCCATCAATGCGAAATGGGGATATTTTTGGATAGTTGGTTGTCATTGATGTTGTTGGATACTTGGTTATCATTGATGTCAATGGATGTGATGGGTTCATTTGAATAAGTCTAGAAGAATCCCCATAAGTGTGGTCATGAAGCCTGAAGTTGTTTGAGAAATAAGGACATGAAGGATAGTGTAAATTCATGTAACACACTCATAGATGGATATTCCTTATCAATTTATTTCCAACAGTAGGTGGTACGTCACATAGTTACTCACAGTTGAGGAGTTATGAGGTCATGAAGTTTGAAGCCCCCAAAAATGGTTAAAAATCTCCTAAATGGTTGCAACAAGAAGTTATTAGTTGGCCCCAAAATAGGAGAAATGGTAAAATAGTTGCAAATAAGAAGTTACAGGGAAACCCTAAATTTAAGTAAAGAAGTCACTTGGAAAACTATAAATACACATCAAGAGCCTCTCATTTGTACACACAAAATTTCAATGAATATCTATCTAAGTGAACAAGGGATTCTTATATGAGGTAACCAAGGAGATATGAGGTGAATTTCAGAAGGAAGATGAAGTGAATAATGGAGAAATACAAAGGGAGGATGAAGTCTTATGATGATGTGTGCTAATTATTCTAACAATGAATGCATATCAAAGAAAACAAATATTGGTTGATCCCTGCATGTCTAAAATCTCCTAAAAATTCATTTATTTGATGGTTCCAAAAATTGGAAACCCTTCTTTCCATTCATCCTTGAAAACCACTATATTTGACTAAGATCTTCCTGTTGAGCACTCAACACACCCTAAAATCCTTATGGAATTTTATCACTGTTTGGCTACCACTTATTTTCTTCACTGTCTAAATCAATTTCACTTTAGGAAATGGTTTATCTTTGTTTTGTTTTCATGACTCTTATCATCAAGTCAGGTTTTTTTGAACTTGTGAAACCTCATGTCTAAAGGAACCTGACACCCAAATTAAGAATCGACAGTTGATACTACACCTAACACGCTTAGGTTTGGTGTCGGAAAAAAATTGAAGCAAGTAAAGGAACCACCCAGTTACAACAATCGTCGAGCGTCGATCCACATCGGCATCAATAGAAAGTGGATTTGATCTGCGTCAGTTATTCACACGAAGTTTCAAGAGATATTTGATCCCCTTTGGCATCAGAAAAATATGGGAAGGATAGACAAAGAAAAATTAATAAAGAAGTCATTGATAGTCGATGACTGATGCTCTTTATCGGGGTCGGGGAAATCCAGAAAAGTTAAAAAAAAAACATTTTTTTTTTGTCTGTGACAAAAATATCATCGATCGTCGATCCTCGATGCATTTTTCGTATTGAGACTTTTTCAAGAGATTCTATCTAAGATCACATAGGTATGTTTAACATCGATTGTCGATCCTTGATACTTTTCAGCATTGGGAAGATAGGATTGGGTTTTAGAATGTATAGCTTAAATAAAGTCTTGATTTTGATTAACAAGAGAAAATGAAGTCACCAGTCTTGAATTGCACGTGTCTTTACCATGTAAGGGGTCGTATGACCTAGTTTCATCCTGAGTCATTTTAAGGTTCATTGGGTCCTGGTCATGCCTCCTAGTAATCTTTTCCATGTCATCTTTGTACAACAAGATCGATCAACGTCGGAGATTTTGCAAGGAGATATCAATGAAAACGTTTGAAGCACAATCCTGAACCATGATCTACCAACTGAATGAGTGAAACAATGGGTTGTTTGCGGCATAAGATACAATCAGACTTGGACATTTAATAGACCAATTAATTCTCGATATCGCATTTTTTTCTACCTCATGCATCAATTATACAACAACAATTTGAAATCATCGATAGACCACATTACCACTCGCACATGTTCCATCAACCCATGATAAATTTAATTTTAAACATCTTTGAAGATCTGGCGGAAGATTTAATGAAACTACACTCATAGTCCGAATTGAATGGTTGATGCGGCAATGTAAGTTGATCCTTGTTTAAATCTCTAGAACAGTTTTGAACAAATTCATTTTTCACACAAGCTTGAATTCTAGAGCATCTGAAGGAGAAAAGAGAGCGTCTCAAGACTGTATTGACCCTCATTTTATCAAAATGAGGTTAAACAAGATTCAGAGGTATGTGTTCAAGTTTGTCAATTTGTTGGTAATAATTTATATACATGCATCCGATTTTATTTCACAGTCTCTAAACTATGTTATAGTTGCAAGTAAGATGTCGCCTAGAAATCCAACCACTAGACGCTTCCCGAGATCACCCAATCTTAAAGAAGTTGAAACAGGTGAAGGTTCTTCTCCAGGGACCACAAGGAAGTTGGAGTACGTTCCCAGGGTGGAGCCTGTTATTAAAACATCAACAAAAAAATATTTTTTCCATCCTCCGACTTTCGGTGATACATAATCAAGCACTAGATCCAAAGTAATTCTCCCACAGTGGGGGGAGCTCTTCAATAGAATTAGCCGAGAAGAATACCCAGAGTATACCCTGTTGTTGGGTATTCTACCCTACGGACTAATAAGCTAGGGCTCTAAGCTCATACGCAGATCATGACCCTCAAGACTTAACTTTTAACCTTCTACCTTAATCTAAAACCCCTTTTTTCACATGCACACAAGGGAAGAATGAACCAACCTCTTTTCGACGGTTGAAGTAGATCCTCCGTTGAGCTTCTTATCTCCTTGCTGCTGCTTCTCCTTCCAAAAGCTTCCCTGCAATCAAGACAAGACTATGCATGCATGCTACTGATCTATTCTAAGGTTAGAGATAAAACACAAATCAAATAACATAGATAAGACTCATGTCTTCGGGACGGGAAAAGTATCGTTTTATTAACTTCAATATGAATCAACTTACAATGATTTTTGAGGCCGGTCACCGTTCCACGATCCTGATCCTGGGCTCTTCCTCTTCTTTTTTGTCCTCCAACTGCTGCTTCTTG
>JZKD02S0384720.1:4228-18436 GCA_000966675.3 Picea glauca
TAACCTATAATCTCAAAATTAAAGGAAATGCGCCCTATCCCATCCTCCTCTTAGAAACAAGCCTCTCCCCCATTGAGAGCATGGCTATGAATAGATACCTAATGTATAAGAACAAGTTAAACAACATGAAAGACAAGAGGCTTCCTAAAATTGCTTCAAAATTGAGTCATAACCACCATCAACTCAAGCGAGGATGACATAAAGATGCCGGGTCTCGGCTAAACTATTGAGGAATCATGGAAGACACCATTTTGCAGAATAAAGATACTACTAAAAAATCGTCAAATCAAAATTTAAGAAGAAAATGTGGTGTGATAAAGAGTTAGAGGAAAAAATAAAATTAAGGTATTACAAGGATGTAATCAACCCTAATCTAGAAGATCAAAATTATCTATCTGTTTTGCCAAGTGTAAAGAAAAAAATAAGCATTGCTAAGATAAGAACAAATTCTCACGAGCTCCATATTGAAACTGGCATTGGTCAATTCCTAAAACGCCATGGGATGAAAGAGTGTGTCACCTTTGTGACACTAAGAAGGTTGAAGATGAAAAACACTTTCTCTTAGATTGTCCATTGTATACCCATGTTAGATCTCATTTTCAAAATATTTGTCACACTACAAGCCTTCCTAACCTCTTAACTCAACAAAAGTATGGTGATCTTCGAAAGCTTCTCTTAATGCTTTTCGAGCATAGAAACAAAATTCTAAAGAATGGTAAGTAATCACTTACCCTTTTAAGGTCTGATAAGTAATCACTTACCCTCTTAAGGTTCCATAAACCAATTCGATCTTACTGAACGTTAATCATCCTCATCATCCTCATCATCGTTGAAGTTTTTATAAAGAAAACTTTAAATTTTTTAAAACTTAATAAAAATACTGTGGCAAATGAAAACTTTTCTAAATTTTTTATGTCAAATAAATAAATTCAATTTAAAAAAAAAAAATACAAATATTAAATTTAGTCGAAAGTTATAACTCGATTTAAATAATGTAAATTATGATTATACAAATTTTAATACTTTAAATTATTCAAACTATCTCAACTTAAAAATAAAAAATTCAAAAAATTAAATTTATTTACTGATAAATTTCTTCCCTTGTTAACTCATTAACTCAGATAAACTCCGAGACTAATTTCTATACTATTATTATGGTTCATGAGCATAAATTTATCCCGACAGTCAAGTCATGCGCGTTCACTTTTGTAAAAAAAAGAAAATGTTCTATTTTGTTTAATAATAAAAATAAAAGCAGTCTTATATTATGCGGATCAGTATTGGTGGAAAAGCAACAATAAATAATAATAGAGATTAATTAAAATGAGAATCGAATTTGACAATAACGTTTCGAATAAAAAATCACCGTTTTGTCGGTGTGATGAGATCGTGATTGGATTGAATTGAATTTAATATTAAAATTACCTTTAATGTCAACTCATGACACGTCGACATTATATTAATTTAAGAAAACCTTACGTCAGCAAACAATTTTTCCAATTTGACGGCGAGACAGCCAAAAAAATGCGACTATAGGCATGCGGTAGTTCTAACGTGGCCACGTGGATTGATTTTATTCGTTATAACACTGCATGCGCAGAGCTGGACTTACGAAAGCCTTGTTGTCTTTATTTTAAGAAATAAAAAATGAAGGATTGTATTTTTACGAAAGAGAAAATCCCAAACAACGATTATATTAAGGACTGTGATCTCTTTGCACACTAATCGGAAATCTGGTAGTCCGCATTTGATTCCTTCCCCTGATATAGCCAATCAGACATATGAACAATCAATCAGGCTCGATTTGGCCCCGGCGGCGGGGCATGGTGTGCGGAATTATTAAATTTGGCCCCGGCGGGGGGCATGGTGTGCAGGATTTATGAATTTGGCCCCGGCCGGGGCGGCGCAAACCGTGCGGAATTTCAATGAAATGTGCCAAAGTTGGTGAAGGTTATATCCAAATAGACTTCTTCTCCATTACAAGTAATGTCAAGGTAATATTTTAAACATTCTACTTCTTGAATAGTTGTAGTACCTTTTTAAAATGAATCATGATTAAAGACATGATTCATGTGATCATTGCTACTCCATGAACGATTGTTTCATGTTGCTTGACCAATGTCAAAGGGTCATAATTTTCTATAGAGAGAGGCACTAATATTATTGACAATGCAATATGTTTGGAGCAAGCAACTATTAATATGGGAGGAGTTCCAAGGGTCATATTCCAACAATGAGGTTTGGGAATTTTCCCCTTTTTCTCTCGTGAAATCTTGCGTTGGGGACATGCATCATTTAAATGATAATTTTTTTTACATATCATGTGTAATCCAAGTCTTGGTGTTAGTGAGAGTTGCTCCAATGTAGAACAATTAAGTTCGGGGACCTCGACTTGAGTCATGATCAACACAAATGTGGTAAGAGGTGAGAATTCTTCGTCGGGCTCAATTGATATTAGTGTTTAAACCTCCCAAGAGCATATGTCAATGAGTTCCCATGTCGATGAAACCCACAAAAAGATAGGGAGATTCATCATCCACATCCACTTGTAAGTGGTAGTCACAAACATGGTTGGTGGATTGCATTTAGGAAACCAAGGTGTAATGAAGCACCCAACCCAACCCCTGAACCATGAATCCTCTTCTAATTTTGTTTGGCAGTCTTAGTAAACATAATAAAAAAACCTTGGGGTCAATGATGGAGCCCAAAATCTATCATGTAAGTTATCTAACTCACTCATGGCCAAAGCCTATTTAATCTACAAATCATAGCATGGTGGTGTTGGTTGATCTTTGGCATCTGTCATTGTAAATTCTCCATTATGAAAGCTCCCATGGAAGAAATCAAAAGGGGAGAGGAATTATTTAAAACAATGTCTTTATAGGAACAAGGCACTAAAGAAGAGGTTATGCTTTGGCTCGAGGTACCACCATGAAGACACACCACTAAATGCACAATGGAGCCTTTGTAAATACCATAACCTCCTATTAGGTACTTATCATCTAACTCATTGCCAACAAAGAGTAGTCGTCGGTGATTGAAGGGAATCTCATCCTTTCTCTTTTTCTTTCATTTTAATACCACAACAAAGTCCCCAAAATTCATTAGTAGAATGTTAGACTTTCCTAAAAACACTTTCACATTTAACCTGTTGCTAGTATAGAGAATTTTCTTCAAATAATTGGCAAACACTTTTCTCACCAAATAATTTTTCAAACAATGGATAGAGTGTCTCAACTTCAAGGCTATGACAAGAAGAAAAAATATCGTACTCTCGCACCTCAGAGCTTTCAATACTTAAACATGCCCCTCCATTAATACTAACCTCCTCATTGCTCAAATCCATGAAAATACCCAATCTATTGAGTAGCTACCTATAGAGCACCACCCCTATCATCGTCATTGTACATTGTTTATGTCTCTATGAAGAATTAGTTTTATTAGTGTTTCTCCTCGAGCCCAATATGGGAGAGATGTTCATGTAATATAAGACATTAAAATACTAATAAAACATTTAAATAATAATAAAACATTAAAATAATAATAATAATAATAATAAAATTCAATAATTTTTTATGTTGGCTCCATTATTTATATATATCCATTTTACAAACACTGAGTATGGGGAGATGTTCATGTAACTTAATACATTAAAATAATAGTAAAAAATAAAAAATTAATAAAAAAAAAACAAAAAAATTATGTCGACTCCATTACACACACGTTGAATGAATAATAACCAACCTAGATCCATTTAACTCTGAATCTATGAAGCTTGGAGAGGTTTGCACCTCCAGAGATTTGATCCCTAGATTAAGAGTTGAATGAATCCGGCTAGTTGATATCATTTATTCTTTGTATATATAATTGAATAATTTATTTCATATTTAATGGTTATGTAGTGTTATTTATCTTTATTTCTTAACATTATTTTGTTTTTAAATTTTAAATAGAAATTATTGTTATATGTTTTGATTTTGGGAGATATTATTAGTCCTGAGGGGGACTATTAATAATCGGTTTCTCAATTGTTGCACGCAAATCAATACAAAATTACCATTTTAATCAAAGTTTTCACTAATCATACAATTTTATACTTCAAATTTCATTTTTTATCCAAACTTTTTTATTTTGAGGTCTTATTTGGCCTCATATCGAGGCAAACTTAGGACAAATTTTACATTGATGAAAGAGTTTTGAGAGAGTTTTGGATAATAGGGATTAATGCTAGACATCATGTCTAGCATTAGTCCTAACATTAAATGTTAGGCTTCCTCTCATACTTATTTCCTCTAATGTTTATTAGATGGTTGCTTTGATTACACATACAAAGTGCTCTTCATGACACATTTGTGTGTCTTGTTGAATGTGTCATCAAACAAGCACAACCAATCCTCTATTTCATTCTCCCTTTTCTTTCTTCAAGCTAGCCGCTCCCTGATGGTTTCTACTCCTATGTCCGTCTACGAACTACCCTTCTATTTTGTCGATTTCTTCATATTTCTCGCTCTCGATGGTCCATCTGAGAACTACCTCCTTATGTTGTGTCAACTTCTTCAATTGTTGGGTGCATGTTTCTTCATTCACGGCTTGGAACCATTACGACCTGCAGGTAAAGAAAAATAGATTATGTCTTCAATTTAGACTTTATTTAAATGTTGTTTTTCTACATTTAGAGCTCATCTACACTGATATCCTTTTTTTTTTCATTTTGAACATGAAAACAAGTGACAAAACCATCAAAACACCATCAAAACTTTCATGCAACAAGAAGCCAAAATAAACATGGATATAGATTCTATGCTAGTTACCAAATAGCAAATTTTCTTCTGATGTTTATGAGCTATGATATTTTCTTAATTAATACTTATTTATGTGCAGTGTAACAAGCTATCGGTCTGAGATATATTACAATACTTATTTCTGTGCATTGGTTACAAGTTACAGAGTTAAGGTTACGATGTTATCAAGTTAAGGCTACGATGTTATCAAACCAATTAAGGTACCTTGCCACAAGGCTAGATGCCTCATTACAAGAGCTAATTTAATTTCATGGGCAATTGTTTGATGTTTAGGAAAAGTAATAATTTCAACAAATATCAAGATTGACGAAAAAATCACAAAGTATTCACCTAAATAGAAATAACATAAAATAGAGACATACCTTCAAATATTTGGATCCTAAAACACAAGTTATTGTACGGAGCCTAACTGGCCTAAAATGCACAAAACTCGTACGCAGAACGCAATAAGGAGCACTTCTGAAGAGCCCAACATCCAAACTAAACAAGGGTTATTCTTATTTCCCTTAAAAATCGTGGCCTACTATGTTTGGGATTCTACATAACATTAAATTAGAGAAGCAGATGACTTTATAATAACAGATTACATGGAACAGAAAGGAGAAAAATTGGTTAAAAACTTGTTTCAAATCTCTGCAAATTCTTAGTATAAATGAAATCATAACATACCCCTCTCACAAAGAATCCACCCATGGTTCTTTCTGTGCGCCCCCCCGCCTATCATTCATCCATTTTTCCACCTCCCCCATGCCACAAACTAGGCATTCATTCGAAACCAAGGACTACCAATAAATGTCAGGCATGCAGCGTTGTCGTTATCAGGGAAGCACCTAACAAAGGTAAGCACTATGCCCTCAAATTTAGCAAATTTGTGCACATTTGCAAACCTTGCAGCAATTACCGATTTCTTCACCTTTCACCGAGCCTAACTAGCCTAAAATGCACAAAACCCGTACATAGAAAATAATAACGAGCACTTTTGAAGAGCACAACATCCAAATTAGACAAGGGTTATTCTTATTTCCCTTAAAAATAATGGCCTACTATGTTTGGGATTATACATAACATGAAATCAAAGAAGGAGATGACTTTATAATAACAGATTACATGGAACATAAAGTAGAAAAATTGGTTAAAAACTTGTTTCAAATCATTGCAAATTACTTAGTATAAATGAAATCATAACAACCCCCTCTCACAAAGAATCCACCCAGGGCTTTTTCTGTGCCCCCTCGCCTGTCGTTCGTCTGTTTTTCCACCTCCCCCACGCCACAAACTAGGCTTTCGTTCAAAACCAAGGACTACCCATAAATACTAGGCATGCAACGTTGTCGTTATCAGGGAAGCACCTAACAAAGGTAAGCACTATGCCCTCAAATTTAGCAAATTTGTGCACATTTGCAAACCTTACAACGATTACCAGTTTCTTCACCTTTAAGAAATATATAGTAAATTGTTGCGCAAATTTGCAGATATTGCCGCATTGTGAAATTCTAAATCTGAAGCAGAAAAATTTGGAGAATTGAACTGAGCACAAGGAACCCCTGCCTAACGACATACTCTTAGCAACTATGGTCGTGGCCCACTGCATGCTTTCCATGTAGCTATACAATGACTTGACGCTAGTTGCTTCCCAAAGCATGCTTGCCAGGTAAATATCATATAATAATAAATTTTCAAAATTGATTATTGATTATTGACGTGAGTGTGAATTACCACTCACGTTATGCTGGTTTCGAGAACTGCATGAAAGTTGTTGAATAAACTGCATAAGTATGTGTGGTTAATGAGCAATGCCTCGTGCTCTACTAGAGGATATGGGTACACCTGCTGGTTGTGTGGGTATCCCTGAAATGCCCCCATAGAAGAACCCATATCATCTTTTGTAAGCCCGCTTCCATTCTCCATTGATCCACTCCCCTGCACATCCCTCTACTCTTCCATTTCAATTAGGTTTTAGGGAAACAAACTCAAAATACCTTTCTATATAACTAGCACTGTTGGATTATTCTCTAAGGATTCGAGTGAAAATAGGAAATAAAGCAATCTAGTTTTCAAACAGATAGATAGAAGTTAGGGCATCCACTTTTTTTTTATGGGCGAGCATTTCTTAACCTCGATCATTATGTCCATGTGTCATATCGATTTATCTGTTCTATTGAACTCTAATGACATGGCTTCCTCTACTTTATGAAAAGATATAAAAGAGCGGTATGTTTATAACTTTATATGGGATGCTTTTGTGAGACAAACCTCCACTTAACGTTAGTTTTCTTTCCTTCATGCAGAACAACACGATACAGTATGTATGAAATCAAATTCCAGAAAACTTTATTGTTATAATATTTGGTTTTTTCAAGTTGTCAATTTTTGATTGGGAGTTTTGTCTTGACTTGCCAGCTTGGAGAGTGGAGTCAACTTGGGAGTACTTGCAGAGTAATAAGAAGTCCTGTTTCGGTGAAATTTGGATCAATAAGGAATCATTGTCACAGTTTGAGCTTTATTATATAATGTAGGTTGTGCTCAGAGAAGCTGACTAGAACTTCGAATTCTAAAACTATGACTTCATAGCATACTTCCTATGCTTTCTTTTAAGAGCTCTTTTAAAACCACTCTTTTGGCAGGGACTTGTTGCTTCGCAACTTCCCTTGTTATTATTATTTTAAGAATGTTGAAAGAGGGGGTGTTTATAAGGAAAATGAAACTAGAAAAAACAACAAAAACTTAGAAATAAAACAAAAACCATGTTTACTCTATACAACATTGCATTTTTCTAAAGAAATTTACAACAAATCAACATTATAATTAATATTTTTAGTATTTTTATGAGTTCACATGATTTCAATGGACTTAGCATTAATGTTGATCATAAGTGATAACGATTTCTTTGAGACACTATTTAAGCTGAAATTGTCTTTTGGTTTTGGAAAAAGACCTAAAACTATTTCTAATTGGTTAAGAGACTTTTTTTTTTCTGAAATAAGGAAAGAGAGTAACGATACAAGACCCCTAGGCATCTAGCAAGAGTGAAATTCTTCCCTCTTATAAACCGCCAATATATCATTTCAGGTAACATGGTTTTTCTTGAGCAATGATAATGAATCAACCTAAATTTGCTAATAATAACAAATAATAAATATCACCATTATCAATTTACAACTATAATTTGATCATTTTTACCATTTAAAAAATAAAAAATATCCTTATCTAAAAAAAAGTATCCTCATCCTTATGGTGCCATGTCTTTGTTCTTTTTCAAAGATGCCTGAATTAAACGAAAATTAGAATTATGTAGCATTCTCGAATATCACATTAGCTTTTGTGTATTATCAAATAAAGGCAAGGAGCATGCAACCACACGTAAAGAAATAATACACAATGTGTTTGTCAAAGTGATGGTTGCGTCCAGTATCAAGTTTGGAAAATTATCATGGTATCGGATTCATTGAGTCGTGTTCAAATTTGTCTCTTAGTTAGGTTTGCCTTTGACAATTAAGGAATCTCGTGCATGATTGTGGAGAGTTACTTCATTATTGGGATTTTAGTGATTTGGATTTCATAAAGAAGGGAATAACCATAACAAAGATAGAGATATCTTGGGAAAGAGTACTTGTTTGTAATTACATTATTATTATTATAAGTTAAAGAGATGCTTTAAAAATCAAATATATTAATGTGTAGAATAATAAAAATAAAGGATATTATTTATTTAATGTAATTATAAATTAAAGAGAATTTGTTAGACACATTGCTAGTCATTGAGTTCACATTATACCATCCAATTTATTCATTACCCTTTATGTTAGGAGATATTGATATAATTGGGAAAGCAACTTAGTTCCTTTCTTGTTGGTTGAGTGTGTGAAGATTCTCACCTAATGACTTAAATGAATTTCAGTAGAACTAAGAAAGTGCAATAAAATACTCTATCTTGTACTTTTCCACGCAACCTCACCAATGATTGGATGAAATTAAGTGGGCTAAATAAAATAGTAATGGGATAGACACATATATTTTGTGGTTTTACATGTTAACTCAACTTTTCTCTGTATAAGTATGAGAAATATTAAGTGATTTCATACTAGGGTATTTAATATTTTTAAAATATATTTTATTACAATGGTAAATGATTAGGGTAAGGGGTTTAAATTATATGGGATTAACTTTTTTTAATTATTTATATAATTTTTTTGTTATTTATTTTTAATTTCAGATAGAAGGGAGCCCTTGGGATAACTTTATGAGCCCCCTAAGCTATCAAGAAAACTCCTCATGATGGGCCCCTCCTTGACCTTGATTTGATGGGAAACCTTAGGGTAATAAGATTCCTTAGATTAAGGAATCTCCCTCCTTGATCTTGACTTGATAGGAAGACTGCCATCTAAAACAACACCCTCCTTAATCCTCTTAAATGGGGCCCCTCCTTGAAGGGACTTAATGGGGCCCCCAAGATTGGAACCTTAATCCCCTTAATGGGGACCCTCCTTGACTTTACTTGAATGGTGCACCATGACTGATTGAATCCCGGGGCGTGCAGAATTACCCTTGGATCATAGTACCATCCCCCTTCCTTGATGATCTTAATCGACTTAACAGGTTCATCTGAGGGATTTAATATCGTATTCACGCAATCTAATATTATCCTACATAAATAATGCATTATCTTAACACCATATAATATATTCCTACACAAATAAAGCATTACCTTCGCTCAATATAAAAAGAACATAACCACATAAATCAATATCTGAGCTAAATATAACCAGTTCTTTCTATTTCTAAGCATCATTTTGAGTAAATATATCAGTAACCTAATGTAATATAATATTTTCTTAATGTCATCCATGAGTTTATGACAGGAATATAACAAATCCATGATACTTTTAAGTATGTCTGAATACATTTTAATGCAATATAAACCAATCAAATAGAACAATATCACATATAAAACAAGTCGAAATGATGGGGGACCCAAGAAGTTTGTTTAGAGCCATGTCGGGCTGCATGTTTAGAGCCATGCCGGATTGCACGTTTATGACCATGCTGGGCAAGTGATTTTTGAAAATCATCATGTTTTAAATATTCCTTTATTTGGTTGAGAGCCATTGGGTTATTCCAGTAGACATAGGGTAAAATACTTACAAGCTATCTGGGTGTAGCATCATACATGGAGAGCATAACCTCATACATGGAGAGCTGAGTGAGCCCTGAGGGACCGCTGACGACTTGATCGGGTCCCTGAAGCCTTGACCTACGTTGAGGGGGTCAAAAAGGTTGTAATCGACAGCTGAGGGGCCCCTTGACGGTGCTTCCTTCTAGTTGGAACCAAGCCCAAGTGTTGGTGTGCTAAGTTTGTAGACCCCATCTATGGTCTCTCAGAGGGATCACAACTCAAACCAAATTTACAACCCTAATGAGGGCCCACCTTGACTGGTTGTTCTAGAGCAAGCCATAAGGCCTCCGAAGTGAGGCCCTGTTTAAAGGTGTGGCGTACTATTATTCGCACCCGTTACCTTACGCGCTCATTATTGCTGGTCTACTCAATATTGCGCTACATGAGTGGCCTGCATACAAGTATAACCAATTTCATTCCTGAGATGACCTAGAAACCTAGGAACACCATGACTTGGTGGTTCAGACACTAGAACCAGAGGGATAACCTGAGGGCCTCTCGTGGACGTACCTTGTAGAGATGCATCCTCTTTGTGGAGGGGCCAGGGATGTCCCAGGGAGGTTAGGCTCAGTGTGCATGTAGTATGATATCTTGAGGGGTCTGAAGAGCGTTAATCGATAGGTGAGGTGAGGTCATAGTTGGATTGTATTATACCCTAAAGGGGGACCCAGTCATATGACTACTTTCTAAAAATATAGATAATTTTTATAGGGCACATGTTTTGATAATTTTTTACTAAAAGTATTACTAATTAGTCAAAAGTCTTGCTAACTAAATGGTGGTTGATATGTGTTTTCATTTATCATTTAATTACATCGAAGATGTTTTTTTTTCATATTCTTTTGTCATTTGTTAATGGTCTTTTGCAATATGCTATCTGTCACATGTTTGTAGCTAATTGAAAATTGCTATGTGTCATCCATACTATGGTTGCTCAACTCCTCTTATTCCACTTACCTCTCCGATTCAATTTGCATACCCTTTTGATCCAACTTGAACCAATCAAAATTGCATAATACATCTAAGAGTTTGACTTGCCAAGATGCACACAAAATCTCCCATGAACACATAAAAGACGAATCACTAAAGAATCAACATAAAGCTCCATTTCCCACACTTCAACTCATCCATAATGTCCTTATCTTTGAATTGATTTCCTTCTTCCTCTTCCAATTTCTAGATCATGCTAGTGGTAGTGCCAATTTTCCAGATGATGTTGGAATTCATTAATTGCCTTAACCTCAGTTGATCAAATCATTTCCTCTTGGATTGTTCTATTATTCTCATTTCTTATGGAGTCTTTGGTTAGACAATAATGTTTGTATTTCATTTCTAGCAAACAATACTATTATTATTATTATGCAAAAGATATTATTATTTTTGTTCACTTTCTCCTCATCTATGCCTATGATGGGGTTGTAACATATACATCAGATTGTAACAAAATAGTTTCTCATATAAATACACTAGAATGTAACATATTACATGTCTTGAGAAAAAAGAAAATGTAGTAAATAATTAGAATACAAATAATGGTAAGCTTGCTCTCTCTCCAAAACAATAATTATGTTTGGGTTTGTGATCCCTCTCCACACTCATCATAAATCTTATATTTGGCATTTGATTCCTCCACTAAAATAACTAATCATACATAAGAACAACCAAGGCTTGATTTTAACCTGGTGTTGCAAAATAATGTGCAAAATTGTTACCAAATGCTACTTCTCCTTGTTGAGGCTTGTGAACAATGATAAGAATACGTATTTTTCCTTTTTCTTTTGTATATATTTTCATTTAGCGGAACATGCAAACATTGTTAAATGTTTCAATGAAACTAATTCATAAACCTTTTCCCCATCAAATCTAGAGGTCAAGCATAGGGGGTTTTATTTAGTAACCCTATGGCATAGGACATATGTTCATGGGATATTAAAGAATATCCCTATTTACATTTCTACCTCCCAACAATTTATTGTTAATTTACACCCTCCCAATACAAACATAGTTACCAACTTAACGAGCACTCTACAGAGTTCTCATTTTTTTTGGGGTCCAATTTTTTACCCCGTTTTTTACTCTACAGAGCCGTCCCATTGGAAGGACATGTGTCACAAGATCCTCTCTATCGGGGATTCGGACATCGGAGGTCAGAGAGGGAAGTTCTTCGACTTCACGAGTGGAGAAGTTGCGAGATAATCGCAGCTGTCCACCGAAGGAGGACAGGTGGTAGAGATCTAGGGATCTCGCGAACTCGGAGGTTCGTAAGGTGAGAGCCCAAGATTTGGGTGCTCCAAGTCGTGAAGTCGCGAAATCACGAGGAGCGAGGATAGTCGTTGGATCCAAGCCACGGGAGGACCGTTGGATCAGGAACCCCATTGCATTTCACGTATTCCGAGGTTCATAGGTTGAGAGGACCTTATCTTGGCATCAGAAGTCATGAAGTGTCGAGAGTCAAGGCACGATTATGGACACGTGGCAGAACTACAAGGTGGGGTCCACGTGATTTGCAGGTGAACACGCGTCGCCTGGAGGAAGGAGTCAATACTTTGTTGACTTCTCACGTCTTGGGGATTCGCGAGATAAGAGCACGAGAGTTCGACATTGAAACTTGCGAAGTCATGAGTAGCAAGAATGCGAGGAGAAAAGTCAACATCGCTTCTCGGGGTTTCGTGAAAGGAAGGTGCCAAGGTTGGACGTTGAAACTCGCGAAGCGACGAGTAGCGAAAGGTGCTAGCGCTTAGCCTAGCCGGCGGTCGAGCAAGGAAGGCGCTGACAGAGGAAGAGCCATACCCGTATCGGCATTTCGGGTATGGCAGAATTGGAGGAGGAAGAGTCAAAGTTTCAACTCACGAACTCGCGAGTTGCGAGTTGCGACAAGCGCCCTTGGAATTGGGCCTTGGTCATAGCACTGTTGTTGCTTGGAGAGAAAGGAGCTCGCGCCTAGTGTTGTTCGCACAAGGGAGCTTCCTTAAGGAACTATGGATCAATTTGAAAAGAGATTCCAGCAGGGAATCCGAAAGAGCCGATCTGGCTCAAAGGGGTTAAAGAACGATCCTATGAGTGGATCTCGGCCTGAGGGCCGACAGGTCTACGTTAGTGTGGTATCAGAGCCTGACTCTGTTTGTATACTTCAGACAGAGAAAGCGAGAAATAAATCTCAACCATGCCGCCGAGAAGAAGAGACAGGCAAACACCCGATCCACCAGAGGAAAGAGAAATGCCAAGAGGAAGGGGTAGGCAGGTGCCAAATCCAACCATGGAAAGAGAGATGTGTGACATATGCGCTAGACTCGAAGACATGGAGACAACACAGAGGTGCACAACTGGTGTTGGAGATGTCAGTGAATTTGAAAGTGAAGATGAAGCTGGACATGAAAGAGAAGAAGTTGCAGCAAATGAACGCTTGATTAGGGTTGTTGCAAGAATGGGTGCTAAGGAAAAAATGGATATTCCAATATATGAGGGAAACCTAGATGCTGAAGAGCTTCTAGACTATATTAGAGCTCTGGACACATATTTTGACTATGAAGATGTTGAGGAAGACAAAAAGGTCAAACATGCTGTCACAAGATTGAAAGGACATGCAACATTGTGGTGGGATGAGCTACAAGATGACAGACGCTGCAAAGGAAAGAAAAAAATTAAGAGTTGGGATAGGATGATCGCAAAGATGAAGGAAAAATTCATTCCCAGGGATTACCAGATTACTCTGTTTCAGAGAATGCAAAATTTGAGACAGAAGCTGATGTCAGTGAAGGAGTACACTGAGGAATTCTACAGGCTGAACATTAGGGCAGGTCATCGCGAAAGTGATGATGAAAAAGTTGCTAGATATATGAATGGTCTACGATACGACATTCAGGATGAGATGAGCATGATGACCATCCGAAGGGTGGAAGATGCTTATCAGATGGCTCTGAAAGCTGAAGAGAAGCTTAGACGAAAGCAGGGTCAAAGAGGTCGAGGGAGAAGTCAGCCCAGAGGCAAGACAATTGTCCAAGATAGAAATCAGAAACCCAAGGAAGACTGGAAGAAACCTCAACCTCAACCTGAGAGAGGTGGAAGCTCATAGAGAGGGCAGTATACTAAACAGAGAGGATGGTATGATGATGGAAACCTTTTTCCTCGTACCAGAGGTAGAGGAAGAGGAAGAGGTGGAGTGGTGAAATGCTTCACATGCGGAAAGGTCGGACATAAATCTTATGAATGTCCAGATAAGAAGAAAGAAGGTGG
>JZKD02S0384731.1:0-18436 GCA_000966675.3 Picea glauca
GATATTCAACAAGAAAATAAGAGAGGTCAATAGAAGGATGGACATAGAGAGAAATATGGATGGGTAGAGACAGAGAGAGATGTAGGTAGAATGAGGGGCAAAGAGAAAAATGTGGGGAGAGAGAGTTAGAGTGTTAGAGAGAGAGAGACATAGAGGAAGACAAAACCGGGGGTATAAAAAGAGTGTGTGTCAGAGAGTGTGAGATGGAGAGAGAGGGATATAGAGAGAGTGAGAGGAAGGGGGGAGAGAGGGAAGGGAGGTAGAGAGAGATAAAGAGAGAAAGTGGGGAAGAGTGGTGGAGAGAGAGGGAGGGGGATACACTAAGTGATATAGGGAGAGGGATATAGAGTGAGGGGGGGAGAGGGGTAGATGTAAGAGAGAGAGAGAAAGAGAGGGAGGGAGGGAGGGAGGGAGGGAGAGGGAGAGAAGAGGAGGTATGGATATAAACAACATGAGTAGAAGAGAGTTCAAGAGTGAGATGAATACATAGAGAGATAGGGAGGGGTTAGAGAGAGAGAAGGACGTAGAATGATGTGAAAAGAGAAATGTTGGAGAGAGGGGGGGAGATAAAGAGGGGTAGAGAGAGAGAGAGGATAGATAGTGGGAGGGAGGGAGAGAGAGAGAGAGTGGAAAGAGTGAGAGAAATAGGTGGAGGTAAATATAGAGAGATAGGGAGAGAGTGGAAAAGACGGGGAGAGAGAGGGAGTGGGAGATAAGGGGAGAGAGAAAAAATGAGTGAGATAGGGGGATAGGTGTTAATATTGGATAAATCGGTGAATGCAGACATAAACTAATCTCCCTAGATCCACCTAGATCTAGAACAAAACAAGACATGACATGACGCTTTACCTAAGTTTATACCATAGAATTTACTACCAAAGAAGGAATAGATGGCATACCTTTAGATATCGCTTCCTTCTATCTCTGTTGTCCCTGCTTCACTCCGGTGCTCTTGTGAGATAAGATCTGCAATGACACAAACCAACCAAAGTGAAAGAAACAATTGTAGATTCAATGGAGACCTAAACATGTGATCAAGTTGTCATGTAATAAAACACTAATGATTTTATGGGAAAGAAACATGTCACCATATCATATTAAGTAAAAGTGGAAGATACAACCAAATTTCCTTGATGTCACAAGTTCCCTTTCAATGGTCCATTGTTCCAACACACACATACACTTGCTCTGAATTTGTATGAAGATGGTCCACAAAATCTTGATGGACAAAGGGAGGCCTCAAGCATCAGTTGTAATAGGATCCTTCACATAGTCTTCAGCCAATTCTTTTAGCAATTCTTTGCTCAATCTTGCTCAATTTAGCCATGAGAAACCCATCGTTATATAAGAGAAGGTGAAGTGGTTACAAGGATGAGGATGATCCTACCAAATCATAGAAGACAGTAAGATGACAACAATATAGACGCCACCTCACATTCCATAAGATTCTCCTTGTAGAAACTCCGTGAAACTTCTTCCTTTCCTTAGATTCAAACATTGTTGCACCCTGCCTATATAGTAGCATGTGGAAATCCCACGAGACAGGCATAGAGAAGACTATGGAAATCAAGGATTTCTGCACTGTGTACCACTATCAGCCTGCGATGTCATTCTAAAAATATGCCTTGTAGGGGAAAAAATTAGTCATTTTCCTCATGTAAAATATTGTTTTGAGAGCCTGAACACATGCCTATAGGGTCATCATCAAAGTGACCAAAATAATGTGTAATAGAATTCCCCCCAAAGTATGATGCTGGAACTTGTGATAGTCGAAATACTTTGTAAAATGCGTGTGTGTGTCGGGAAAAAGGAGCACACCAATTGAGAACCTGTAAACAATCAAGCATCTGCATAAAATTATACCAATTTTGAGGTAGGCATTCGCATTCTTATACTACAAATGATTTAAATCATAAATGTAAGTCATGGCCACCAATTATACACCCTGGATCCATTCCATCAAGATTCTACATAGCCACCAGAAATACATTGTGGATCTATGTATTAGAAGGATTAAGTTCAAACACAGCCACAAGACATACAAAGTGTATCTATGTGTCAATTACAAATCATAAATACTCCATTGCAACCTGGAGCAAAATGATGAGATCCAGGGTCCTCAACCTCGTCATCCATAAGTACGAATCTAACCATGCGATTACAGGTGCTGAAGTCAAACATGGTAGAAACCACTTGATTACCGGTCATTGATGAAAACCATTAACAATTGCAAGGGGAATCACCATTGATGTCAATAACTCCCAAGGTACCTTATTACAATCCAAAGAATGTGAATAAATGAGATGAACTCGAACACTTGATGAAATCTCTCGATTAGGGACCAATGATGTGAATCCACTGTCGAAAGTGAAGAAACCTGCCATTGAGGAATGCAGGCTCTAAGGTACTAAAATATTTCTAAGTCTTGTTCCCGGATGATGAGTTGAAGTTGACAGGAAAAGACTCGTCATAGGAGGGCCTTTATGTATCCCCCATCAGTGACACAAAATAAGTAATAGATTTTGGGTAGATCAAAGTATGAAAATGATTTGAAACTGACACAAGGAAGGCCAAGATGGTAAGAATTAATAATTTCATATGGTCAACTCGATGGAGGGCTTGTTTGGACTTCTCTTGAACATATGAATGACACAAAAATAGTCTTGGTAGCATTGACTCAAAGATGACCCAAGATATAAACTGGTAGAAAGTTAGACGAAAGGAAAATGGATTTCCCAACCCGGATTCAAAAGATGAAGGGGGTGTCATGTTCAAGAAAGACTAATACTAGCACTAACACGGTTACAGAGACATATTTCTTTCCCTAATTTTCCCCCACCATTTCTGGTGACTACCTCTTTATTTTTACACAATATTGAAGAGGATAACATATGCTTGTTGATGTAATATCATCCTTCGGATGAGTCCCTCGGAGTATATTTAACGAGCCCTAAGAAGGAGTGGTTCGGTCCCAGGTGGGTGTTTCGATGTTTCTTTAACAAGTCCAAAGATAGAAAACTCGGGGGTTTTTCATGTTTATAAAGTCTAAAAAACACATTAAAGAGAACTCTCTCAATTCCTTTTTTGTAAAGTAATTCGACGAGACTGAAAAAGTTATAAACTATCGCCCATCGAATGTTTTCTTCAAATACTTTTATGAGCTTGAAAAGAACAAAGTCACTCCACAATCTTTTCATTTTTATGCAGTGCTAAAAGAGATTAAAGGATACTCCATGGGTTCCTCTCTTCATGTTTCCATGATGAGTACGAAAAAATTACAAAACTAGAATCGGTTATATTCTCATCGATTTTCGAGCACAAGAACGAACAAAGACTAGGCTCGAGGTTTTTCTGAAAAACACTAAAAAGTGTTGGTATATGTAACAAACATAAAAGCAAATCAAAAAGACATCCATACTATATTCTTCAGGACTTTAGTCTTTCCACCTGCAAAAAATAAAAGACTCATGGGACCGTTAGACCTTTAGGTTATGATAAAACGCATTAAAATAATATAAAATATTATTAGAAAAAGCAAAAAGTTGAATAAATAGGGGTAAAACCTCTTATTGCTATTTCATTTGCATTTCATTAAAAAATTGTCTAGAAACCTTATTTTTACCTCATATTTAGACTATCGATTGTGAGAAGCACAAACTACCATTAAGAAAACGGTCTCCGTCAACACGGTAAGATCGTCATCCTCCTCTTTTTCAATGGATTAAAATTTGTTTATTTTGGTTAAAAAGTAATTTTTGGATGAGTTTTTGGGCCGGTAGGCTCACGCTTGCAATGTCAAAGGTGACCAGTATCGGGACCTGTAGAAATCAATGATTTCCACAGGCACCCTATGGCTCAGCTACAGAAACCCCGCACTGTATTAAAATTTTGTCTTTGATGGCCGAAAACCCAAAAATTTACCCATGAGTTTGCCCAAAAAAGAATTTCAAAAGCAACGATTGAAGATGCTAAGTCCTTTTTCTCATCCCCATGTAGGTATTTGATTGCCAAAATGTTGGAGTGGAGAGAACATGAACATGAGGATGATGAGTTCGAGGCCTTGAATGATCCAGGAACCATCAAATCCTTATGACAGTGTGGATTGTTAAATTTTTTTAAAATCCAGGGTTTGAGAGCCCAACTGAGGCTACTAGAATACCTAGTCCACATGTGGGATCCAGACCAGTAGGTGTTTCATGTGGGTGTCCATGTTCATTCCTTGGATATCGAAGACATTTTCTTCTTTATGGGATTATCCCATCGTGGAGCACATGTGAACTTAATAGGAGGTCGAGGTGGTGGTTTGTCGATGAGCGAATACATCCGTCGGTACTACGAACTTGAGGCTGAGAGGCGTAAAAGTAAGCTAGCCATCAGAGGTGTTCAGGATTTAACTCTCCAAACCATTTTTTTTGCCATTGCACGGATGGCGGGAAGTGCATCTCCGCACATGTCCCTTCAAAGTTATTTTCATTATGCCATGAAATGCACAGAACCTCGTGTGTTCAACTGGCGCGATGGTCTTCTTCATAGTATGAAGAAAGAGTTAACCAAGAGAAAGAATGGGGACCTAAAGAAGTTCAAGTATGGATCTATTTTAGTTTATTTATTTTTATAAAGAGTCCCTCATTTACGCCTATAGGTAGAGTGGGGTATACTAGCGCCACGGGATCTGAGGATGAAAAGGTGGTGCGATCTCATGGCTTGGCATGTAGTCAGACCCATTTTCAAATACAACGATGAATTCTTGATTGGTTGAGACCTCAAATATTGATGATAGATGATTACGCCTATGTTGGCTTGGAATTTTGAGGTGAACCCGATTTGGTTCTACCTAAGGGTTTTCAGTGAGGGAACCTAGGTAAGAAAAACATTTTGTTTTTATGATGTTTTTGTGAATTTTGAGACTATAAGATGTTTTTTATGCTCTCTATCCAATGAATAATCAAAATTTTTGACCATGCATATGTAGGGCCGCATCGACCTCTGGGTACATCCCCCATTCAGAGGCAAGGGGAACAAGTGGTAGTAGCAGGATGGGATGCTGATGATTATGAAGCGATCGAGCAGAATTTAGAGGGTTTGACAACAGACATCCTGGATATCTCGATCAACGAGATTTTGAGGCGTTATCAATGCCACACCGTAGGTGTGTCTGGTTCACTCAGCTGATTACTTTGCAGAGTAGCACGGGTAGTAGTATGCTACCGTGAGAAACATCCATGATGCTATTTTGTAGAAGTCGTGGCTTCATATTTTGATATTTTGGTCTTTTCAATGGAAAACACCATTTTAAAAAAATCATTTTTATCGTTATATATATATATATATATATACATACATGAGGCTTCTACCGACTTACTTTTCTTTATATACAACATGTGATGTGTGATTGGATTTATAAATGTTTCAAATGTCTATTTAACACATAATTGGCTAATGCATCGGTTAACATATTTAGACATCTAGGAATGTGTTGATACTCAATATAATCAAAGTAATGTTCCAAGAGGTGAATTCGTAAATATATCCATAACAAAGTAGGAATTTGGATAATATAGATGTTACTTAACTATATCACTACTAGATGTGAATCAAGTCGTACAACCAGTTGTCGAATCCCAGGTAAAATAACATCAGTCAACAATTCGATGACTACGCTATATTCCATGATATTATTGGTTGCACGACCAAGGAAAACACCTTGCAGATTGATAATTTCATTCGTGGGTGCGTAGATTTCCCAAGTAACATAAGCTAGGTTCTGAGTACTACAACTAGCACCATTGATGAAGCCAATATAGGGTAGTGAATACGTTGACATCTGGAAACCAAGCACAATGCAAGGTAAGCAGTTGGGGGTCAAAACCAAATAACGAAAAGCACACAAAAGTATGATATAGTAAAAATACAAGAACTCATGCAAAGATAGTCTAAGCATAGTACTTCTTCAAGTAAAACCCATTTCTGGGTTTACTCAAAGGAATGCCATCATAATCTACTAACTCGTAAGCTCCCTTCTCCAACACTCATTTGACGAGATAAGGGTCATGCCACATAGCCTCAAATTTTTTGGCCCCTAGTAAATCATGATCCTGTTCATAGAGGAGAACTAGATCACCTTCAGAGAAAACACGCAGCTTGACATGCTCGTCGTATTGGGATTTTACACGTTTCTTCTGGAGTTCAATAACTAGGGTGGCATCACAATGGGTTTCCTCTAATCGCATAATATACAATAGACGTTCTTCATCGATAGAGGTGTTGGGAAGAATTTCAACGACTAGCTTCAACGACAGTATCTCACATTCAATCAGAATAACAACTTCGATACCATACACCAACTGGAAAGGCGTAAATCTCATAGCAGACTTCACGGATGTCTGATATGCCCACAATGTTGAAAACAACATCACGTGCCAACTTGTATTGTGAATTCCTATTATTTGTCGAAGCATAGTGATGAGAAATTTGTTTATAACGTAAACTTGGCCATTGGCCTGTGGATAGTAGGGGGTTGAGTTTTCATGTCGAAGACCCAACTTTTCGGTAAGCTCGAACATCATGAAATTTCGAAAATGGCTATCGTGATTGGTGACGATAGCTTGCGGGATTTTGAATTGTGTGATGATATGATTGAATATGAATCGGGCTTTAGTTTTTCCAATATTATTGAATGTAGGCATCGCCTCAGCCCACTTCGTGAAATAATCCATGGCTGCGATAATGTATCCATGCCCCCCGATCGAATGAGGGTTACATGTCATGAAATAAATGCCCCATTTCGTGAAAGGTTGAATGGAAACTACAGGGTGTAAAGGAGCATGATGCGATCTTATTTTGTTGTTGTACGTTTGGAAAGCATGGCATTTTTGAATGGAAATAATGCAGTCTTTGAATAAATAAGGTCAAAAATACCCTGCTCGTAAGATATTTTGGGCAGTAGCATAACTGGACATATGACTAGCACATGCTCTAGAATGGCATTCATTCAAATCTTTCTTAGCCTCATCATAGGTGATACATCATCGAAAAATGGAGTCAACCCCATGATGATAGAGAATGTCACCGAGGATAATATATTGACGGGTTTGGTAACGTATATGACGACAGTTAGTGCTAAACAAATCAGGCCGGAAAGTCTAATTCTAGAGATAAATAATGATATCCCCATACCAAAGGTCATTGAAGCTTATCATAAAGAGGGATTCGTTAGGTAAAGAATCCTCTGGTACATTTTTTGTCTTATTGCAGGGAAGGTCACATCTTAGTTTGGAAAACACCAAGGATTTATTAGACTTAGCATGTTCAAACTCTAAGTCAAACTCCTAGAAAATCACTATCCATTTGGAGTATTTTCCCCCTAGCAATTGGCGTGTAAGAATGTGTTGCATAGGGTTGCAATCGGAAAGTACAATGGTCCTGTGTAATAGGATATAGTGACGGAAACATTGGACAACTTGAACAACTACCAAAGCCATTTTTTCAACATGTAAGTATTTGGCTTCGGTAGTCGTGAGACTCTGACTCAAATAATAGATGACATGTTCGTCTTGTAAATCGTCTTCTTGCACTAGAACCATGGCAATGGTAGATTCCAAAGAGACGAGATAAAGGAAATAATCTCGACTATAATCGGGTAGGAAAAGTAGTGGCGTACGGGTCAAAGTAAGTTTCAAATCTTCAAAAGTTTTGTTGGCAGTGGTATCCCATATGAACTCAAGACCTTTCTTTAGCAGTCGAGTAAATATGAGCATTAACTCAGCGTAGTTTGGGATAAACTGACGTAAAAAGTTTTCCTTCCCTTGCAAACTTTGCAACTCGCGAAGTGAGGAAGGAGGAGGGAGATTGAGGATCACCTCGACCTTCAAAGGATCTACCTTGATCCCCTGACATGACATAATAAATCCTAGGAGTGAGTCGGACTCCACATAGAAGACACATTTGTATGGGTTTAAGTGTATACTATAGAACGGACAATGAAGGAAAATGGCTCAGATGTGTGCCGGATGGTGACTACGATGCATGGAATGCGTCGGTAGGTCATCTAGATATGGATGTACAATTTTCTTGATATCATGAAAAGCATAATACATATCACATTGAAACATCGCAATGACATTTTTTAAACCGAAGGGTAGTTTCTGGTAGGTAAAGGTACCCCAAGGAGAAATAAAAGAGGTTTTGTGTTGATCCATGGGTAAGATGTTGATTTGATTATATCTGGAGAAACCACCCATCAAAGAGAAGATTTCACTTCCAGTGCAATCATCGACAATTTGGTCAATGAAGGGGGTAGGAAAGTTGTCCTTAGAACAAGCTTTGTTGATATCCCTATAATTAACGCAGACACGGATCATACCTTGTTTCTTGTTAACCGGAACTAGATTGGATACCGAATAGGTTAAAGCCACGGGATAAATAAAGCCAACTTTAAGAAGTTTTTCGACCTCAAGCTTGATAACAACTGCCTTATGAGGATGAACCGGTCGAAGTCTCTGTCGGATGGTTTTAGTGCCTAGGTAGGTCTTAAGTTCATGTACAACAATATCAAGGTCAATACCCGGCATCTCTTCATATCTCCATGCGAAGATGTCACAAAACTCTTGAAAAAGGGACTTATATGTGACAACCTCATCGGTGGAACATGAAGCTCTGATGTGAACATTTTCAACAATTTCGGCTTTAATAGATATGTTGAGGGGGATGGTGGGTGAAATTTTGTTCAAGTTACCTTCATATAACACATTGTGTGTGGACTCGGGAACATAAGAAATGATAACAATGGTCGAAAAAGTCGAGATTCGTTGGTAACTCTATAAGGTGTGCTGCTCTAGGAAGAGGATGGAATGATGATGCCCATCATCCCATGGGGTGTCTTCCATGGACATAACCGACTTGATCATATTTTTCGTAGGAAAAATAACATGGAATAGATCAGGAGATGAATCACCAAGAGAGGGAGTAGAAGGGTTCATCAATTGAATGGATTGATAAGTGAATTCAACCGGACTTAAAGGAATCTAGTTTCCATAGCGAAGATAATCATCAGCTTCGGGTACTATCCACGGGTGAGAAGACACAGGGGTTTCACAAATGGAGGTGGAAATCATGTTTATCGAGGCAACCAAAGTAGGTAAAAAATCAGGTGGTGGGATCGAGAATGTACCCATCAGAGTTGAATCTTTTAGTAGACCCACACTGACATTCTCATACCCAGGGGGGTGTCTTTGAAATGAAGGGTACGTTGCTAGTACGAGCATCAGAGTTAAAAAAGGCCAGTTGGCATACTGTAACAACTTTTCCCTAGTGTGGAAAATGTACTACATGGAAAAGAGTAGATACAATTACACACATGGAATCAATCCAGCTATGGCCAAGTAAGAGGTTGTAATCAAGAGGTGCATCAAAGACCTCAACTTCAACATTGACTGATTTTCCTTCTAACATAATAGGCAACGAGGGGAGTACATCGTAGGGTGTAAAGCTAGAGCCATTGAAGGTTTTGATTATTTTGTGTGATTCAGTTAAGGGAGGAGAGTCAATGGCTTTCCAACAAGAAACAAACATTATGCACGTCGAGGCACCCTCGTCAATAACAGTTCTACAAATGTTCTTGTCTGTGACAACAACTTGTATCTGAAATGCAAGTTGAGGGGGAAGCCTTGAAATGTGATCCTCCAGGTAAAAAATTATCAAATTTGTATCTGTAGGGTCAATTCCACCAAAATATTTTAACAGTGCCTTCCATTGAGTGGGACAACTTTGAAGGACTTCGAGAGCTGACATCGTGGAAGGTGCTTGTGCCAGATCTTCTACAATATTGTAGTTCTGAGCAGTGCGTGCATGAGGATTAAAGGTAGACTTTCAAACAACACCCTTTTGGGGAGGGAAAAGAACTATATCAAGACTCGGTTGTTCGAGATAAACATCAGATCAGGTCATCATGAAAGTGATGATGAGAAATTTTCCAGGTATATTAATGGTCTACAGTATCACATTCAGGACAAGATGAGCATGATGACCATATGAACCATATAAGATTCTTATTAGATGGATCTGAAAGCTGAAGAGAAGTTGAGCCGAAAGCAAGGTCAAAGAGGTCGAGGAAAAAGTCAAAGCAGAGGCAAGAAGATTTCCCAGGACAGGATTCATAGACCTAAAGAAGCGGGGAATAAACCTCAAACTCAACCTGAGAGAGGAGGAAGCTCACAGGGAAGGCAATATGCTGATAAAAATACTTTTCCTCGAGTCAAAGGAAGAGGAAGAGGCAGAGGAGGTGAAGTGAAATGCTTTGTCTATGGAAAAATCGGACATAAATCCTATGAGTGTCTAGATAGAAAGAAAGATGGTGGTGAAACTCACATTGCCTAATCTCAAGGATGGAATGCTGAGGCAGAATACATTGAGGGTGGAAGATCCTTAATGATGAGGAAAGTTCTTTTGAAACCAAAGAAGTAGCTAGAGAACCCAACCCAAAGAAATAGTCTATTCTGGACTGCTTGCAAAACCAAAGACATGGTATGCAAGGTTATAGTGAATAGCAGTAGCACAGATAATCTCGTATCTACAGAGATGGTAGAAAAGATGGAGCTGGAGACTGTTATACATCCAAGCCCATATAGAGTTTTGTGGCTGTAAAAATGACATTAGGTAAGTGTCACTAAACAATGTTTAGTCGAATTTAAAAAAGGAGGACATAAAGATGAGATATTATGTGATGTTATTCCCATGGATGTTTTCCATCTATTGATGGGTAGACCATGGAAATATGACAGAAACGTGGTTCATGATGGAAGAAAGAACATGTACACCCTGGAGAAAAATGGTAGGACACACATGTTACTACTGATTAAGGATAAAGAGGTGAAAACAGAGATGGGAAACATTGTACTTCTCATGAGTGGGAAGGAACTTCCTAATGAGGTTAAGAAGAAGGAAGACACACAATTTATTGTGGTCAGGAAGCCCAAAATTATTTTGACCAGTATGAGAATAGATGATTTACCAGAAGACATCTAGGAGTTGCTGAAAGAATTTCTTGATATAGTAGTGGATGAACTACCTTGTTCATTTCCACCTATCAAGAGTATAAGACATCATATCGATCTTATACCTGGAGACAATTTTCTGAACAAAGCAATGTACAGGTTGACGCCACAGAAGAATGAAGAAGTTAGGAGACAGGTCCAGGACTTAATGGAGAAAGGATTGATTCGAGAGAGATTGAGTCCATGTGTTGTTCTGACAGTTCTCAGCCCAAGAAAGAATGGTGGCTAGAGAATGTGTTCAGACTCAAGGGCAATCAACAAAACGACCATCAGGTACAGATTCCCATTGCCAAGGATGGATGACTTGATGGATTGTTTGAGTGGAGAAAAGTGTTTTTCAAAACTTGATTTGAAAAGTTGATATCATCAAATTAGAATGAGGGAAGGTGATGAATGGAAGATAGCATTCAAGACGAGTGAAGGGATATATGAATAGCTTGTCATTCCATTTGGCTTAACGAATGCGCCCAGTACTTTCATGATATTGATGAACGAAGTTATGAAGGATTTCATTGGGAAATTCGTGATTGTATATCTTGATGATATATTAATTTTCAGCAAAACAGAAGGAGAACACTTAAAGAATTTAGCTGCAGTAATGAGAAGGTTACAACAAGAGAAATTGTTGATCAATATGAATAAATCGTCATTTATGAGGAAATAACTCATTTATTTGGGTTTTGTTATCTCTGCAAATGAATTGAAAATGGATTTGGAAAAGATAAATGTGATTAAGGATTGGCCATCACCGAAGAGTGTGTTTGAAGTTCGAAGCTTCCATGGTTTGGCTAGATTCTACAGGAAATTTATCCAAAAATTCAGTGGAATTAGCACACCAATGATGGATACGGTGAAGAAAAGACATAAATATTTTCACTGGACAGAGGAAGCAGAGAAGAGCTTCAACCTGCTGAAGAAGAAGATCACTGAGCAACCAATTATGGTTTTTCTAGATCTCAACAAGGCATTCCAGGTCAGTTGTGCTGCGAGTGGATTTGCAGTTGGAGCAGTCTTGAGCCAAGACAATAGGTTGATTGCGTATTTCAGTGAAAAACTGAATGAAACAAAGATTAAGTACTCCACGTATGAAAAAGAATTCTATGCAGTCATACAAGCACTGAAGAAATGGAGGCACTATTTGGTTCCCAAGGAATTTGTTTTGTACAACGATAATCACGCTTTGCAATTCGTGAATCGATAGGAGAAGTTGAACCAAAAGCATGCTAAATGGGCAAAATTCATGCAGAATTTTACTTTTGTGACTGAGCATATTTCTGGAACTGCTAACAAAGTTGTTGATACTTTGAGTAGGAAATGTTTGCTTATGTAGGAATTCAGAGTCAAGACTTTGGGTTTTGATAACCTCAAAGAAATGTAGAGGGATGATCCAGATTTTAAAGAGGCATATGAGGCGTTTGAGAATCCAATTCTCAGAGACAGAAGCTAATGGACCGAGTACATGATACAGGATGGATTGTTATTCAGGGGCAATCAACTATGTATTCCGAAATGCTCCATGAGGGAGAATTTTATGAAGGAAAAGCACAATGGAGGATTGGTCAGACACTTCAGTCATGAAAAAACATTCTCGGAGTTGAATAACTCATATTGTTGGCTAGGGATGAGAACAGATGTTAATAAAATCATGGATAGATGCAGAATTTGTCAACACAAGAAAGGAAAAAGGAAGAACGCAGGATTATATCAACCTTTACCCATACCTGAAAGGCCATGGGACACAGTGAGCATGGATTTCATATTAGAACTGCCTAGGAAACAAAGGGGATATGATTCAATCTTTGTGGTAGTCGAAATATTTTCAAAGATGGAACATTTCATACCATGCCAGAAAACCAGCGACGCAACTCATGTTGTGAACCCATTTTTCAAGGAAGTCATCAGACTTCATGGCTTGCCAAGGGGTATCGTTTTTTATCAAGATACCAAGTTCATGGGACATTTCTTGAGAACCTTATGGAAGATGATGGGGACAAAATTGTCTTTTATCTCAGCGTATCAACCTTAGATGGATGGAAAGACAGAGGTCATGAACATGAGCTTGGGAGATTTTTTAAGGAGCTTAGTGACTGAACACCACAGTCAATGGGATCACATTCTGCCATAGGCAGAATTTTCTTACAATGATTCACTCAATAGAAGCACAGGGAAAAGTTCATTCCAAATTGTATATGGAATGAAACCAAAGGGAGTTTCTAAATTGAAAGATGCAAAACAAGCTGAATTTAGGAGTGCTAGTGCAGAGGACTTTGTAGAAGGAATCAAGGAGCTTCACAGCCGAATCAAGGAGCGATTCCAGAGTTCAAGTCAAGAATATAAGCGTAGAGAAGATCAACACAGGCGGGAGCTTCAATTTGAAGTTGGGGATTTGATTTGTGCACATTTGAGGAAGGAGAGGTTCCCAAGGGGAACATATAACAAGATGAAGATGAAGAAGATTGGACTGTGCAAAATCATAAGGAAATTTGGGGCAAACACATATGAGATTGAATTACCCAATGGGGTCAGAATCTCACCGATATTCAATGTTGCGGATTTATACCCTTACAATGCTGAAGAAGTAGGAGCAGAGGATGAACAAAAAGAAAAGATTTAATGGACAAAACAAATGCTTGTAGTTGAAAAGACATAGATGGAAATCATAATTGACAAGAGGATTAGCAGAAAGACCAAAAGAAAAGAGTAGTTTGAATACTTGGTTAAATGGAAAGGATGCCCATTTGAAGATGCCAGCTAGTAAGATGAAGCAACAATTCAAAAACATGGATAGACCATGCAAGAGCTCATAAACAAGAGTTCATGAAAATTTTTAAGCGAGGGAGTATGATGCACGAGCATCGTAGAAAGACAAAGAGACAACTGGACGTGCAGATGTAACTTGAGCACGTTTTATGAAAACGTATTGAATTTTGAAATCTGAAGCATTAATGTAATAGGTAGGAAGAAAGTGCAGTTGCATTTATATATGTAGATCTAAACTGATTTTGGAGTGTATGTTCCTATCCGCCATATGTAATAGACATTTATGTTTGTTTAATGCAAGTAGGTAGATATGAATGTTAGATTAGACATTTTAGAAGCGTAGGAGGGAAAATGGATGACAGACACCCTCAAACCTTGTACCATTGTATTATTATTCAGAATTCATAAGCTGTAGAGCTGTAGAAGATAATAGAGGAGAACAGAGAATTTTATGCATTTTTCGCTGTTGATATTTACCATGTACAGGAGCACTGGAATTAATAGAAGAAATATTTGATTCCAAATTTATGTGTTTGTTATGGTTGTTGGAACCACCTGTTAAATGGTATGTTGCAGGCTTGTTTGTATTCTCTGTATGCATTTCTTTCAATGCTATGTATGTTTGTAGGTTCTGGAATTCTATGTTGAATGCTTGAATTCCGGGTAAGGGAAGAATGAGTTTCAATTGTTTCTGTTTCTGAGAACTTCTTCTTATAGTGCAATGGAGGGTCCGTAAGGAGTGCGTCGACGAGACTTTGAGTTTCATATCAGAACTCTCAGAAGAGATTCAGGTTTCATTTTTATAGACACAGGAGTCGTGCAAGGTGTGCGCAGGCTGAGTGAAGTCTTGGGTTTTACAAATCTAGGAAGAAGATTGAGAGACTATTGTCGCAAAGAGTGCACAGGGTCAAAGACTCAAATAAATAGAGCTTATTTCAAAGGTTTCTGCAAGGAGTGGGTGCAAATATCCTTTTGGAAGCTTGAGTTTACAAGCGAAAGCTTAGGAGGGATTTAACCTTTGAGGTGGTCAAAGGGAGACGAAGGTTGAAATCATCGAAGGATTTCATGAACCATTCTTCCAATAACTAATCAGTAAGATCGATTTTGATCAAATGACATATTTGTCTCCACTCATGAATGTGATCGGAGATATGAGTGGCCTTATTTTTCTAGAAGGAACTTAAAATCTCGGTTCCCATTTCATAACAAATTGGCAACTGGTAATGTATGAGGAAATCTATGGATAAGGTATTAAAGTCAGTGAAGAATCCTCGTGGTATATCTATATACCAATTTGCAGCCGAACCCGTAAGAGTTCACTGGAAGAGTCGTAACCGAATGGAATCGTCCATCAAAGAGTTGGACGAACACCAAAGGTGAAAATTCATGACATGGTTGTTTGGATCTTCTCCCGGTTTACCATCAAATTTTGGAATGTCAGATGATAGCTTGGCTGATATAATGGGCCATGGGGAGAATGCAGGATGGGGTCATTCAGGATTCTAGATAAGTCAAGAAGATCCAAAGTGGCTAAAAAGGGTAATTGTTTATTCACATGAGGATACTGGTGACTTTGGGGAGGAAGTCCCATCGATATACCAGTAGGATCGTAAGCAATCTGCATGTGAGGTGAATGTCCTAATAGATTCATACGTGAATGTGGAGGCATGTACCCCATAGGGTTGTACTAATTAAGGATGTTCCCCTGGAAAGGGACACTAGATTGAACGTTCGAACCCCAAATGGGATTGGAAGAACCGAGATATGACTGGCTCAAACTAGGGGGTATGAAAGAGATAACTTGAGGTTGTTGCCCCACAGATGATTGTAGATTTCCCTGAATGAGAAGGTTTAAATATTGGGCTAACGATCCTGGAATGTTCTCTCCATAAGGTGGGGTAGGACTTTCAAGCGAGGGTTGTGTTCCAATTTGGTTGTGACCTCCAAATTGAGTTTTCCCCTAGTGTTATATTGTCCTCCAATAGGAATCTAAAAACCAGAAGTGAATGATGGATTAGAGCCTCCAATAGGATTGGAGCCACCTAGGCCAAATCCTCCCATAAACGGTGGATAAGACCCTTTGTAGGGGACCTGGGAAGGTGTCGAAATGAAACCAACAAAAACATTGTATCCAGGAGGGGTAAAAATTCCAAAAACTCCAAACAGAACTTGCGTAGGAATGGGGATGTAAGTATTTAAAGCATGGTACCAATGAGGAAGAGATGGGACAGGTCTAGACGAAATTGGTGTACCGATGGGAGGTTGGGTAACCATTGTATTCCCAATGAGAATAATCGTAGTGTTTGGGACCATTGTAGAATGGGCCATATGAAGAGGGATGGTCGAGATAGGACCAACGGACTATGTGTCTGAACCCACAAAAGGATAACAAGTCATGTTATTAATGTGATCTAGAGGTATCATATAAGTAGCAAACATCTCAGGTAGTTCAGGGATGACAGGTATATCAACACCTACACCTGAGTCGTAAACGTCTCGCACTATAGTTGGGGTTCAAAATATTTCAATGGTCCAAAAAGGATCCTCATTTTCTAGGCAGGTAAGAGGTCCGGTTGGTATTCCAGAAGTGTCAACAACAAGTTCTCCAGAGGAATTTAGTGAGAGAATGTGTCTCTCGTATCCTGGAGGTATTCAAAAAACATCTAGAGAGTCAGAAACAATTCGATAATTGTCTAGAGAATCATTTCTTTCCACTTGAGATGGTATATTTTCTTGGACTTCACTTTGTTGAGGAGAGCCATCTAGTGGGTTAGGAAGAAAGGGCTTAGAAACTTCTAGATCTTCTGAAGGTATTCCTTGTATCCTACATGAATGACGTGGAGGGTCAATTTTGGCTGAGCCAATTTTTTTATGGAAAACAACTATGGCCAACTATGTAAACAAACAGTACTCGCTAATAAAATCTGGGAATTAGACCAGGAAAACAAAAGCTTCTTATTTCGAAGTCACTAGTTGGTGATGAAATCCAACATCATGAAGTCAAGACAAGAAGGGACTAGGACAAAGCGGGTGGAAAAGTTATGTGGACGACCTTCTTAACAGACTTACACCTTGGTGCAAGATCCCACACATAATCATGGGTATACCCTCCAAGGAGCCCTAGTGAGTCTGGCCAACGTCAATTCCAGGTATTGTGAAGACTTGCCCCTCCACAGTCACCTTGTGTAAGATCCTAAGAAGATATCCAACTAAGGCTACCAAGAAAGACAGTGATGCCTGGGGAAATAGTCGACAGTCCGATCCACACGCAAAGGCAGGGTATCTAGCTCGAAATCAACTTGAGAGGATTCCACTCATCGTTGTGGGTATACCTTCAAGCGACCCACATAATACGTGCAATCTCTACACTGAGATCAACAAAGAAGGGTGAGTAACTTTGCTAATCTCAATGCGACCTCAGGTTTGACCCTTGTGTGAGAAGGTATTCATAGGACAAAATGTTGCAAATGGAATTAAACACTCCCTATCACAAGATTCTATTGTTTGTTTTTTGCTTTGGAGAGTGTGTCTCACGGCCTATTCTAAATATCTAGCCTAGCTAATGTTGGTGTAAAAGATCCCTAGAAAATAAAATTTACTAATTGATTTTTAGGTTTCGCAATGTTTTTTAAAAGATATTGTTACTCAAGAGGGAGATAGGAATGAAAATAATGTTGTGTAGGACCTTGACCCAATAATATGAAAATAGAAATGAATGATGGAAATTTTCGTTCAATGAACTCTATCTACAGTAGGGAGAAGGTGTTTCCGGAATGATGTAAGCTACGAAATATACTTTCTTTTTCTTAAATGGACACAAATGAAAACAACCAGAAAACAATGCACTTTCTCCATGTTCTCTTCTTTTGGATGCAATAAATTTTCCTTATATATGATTACTTGAAAGATTAAGTGACTTTAAATTCTTTCTTCCTAAAACCATATCAGGGGCATGATGAAGAAAGGACAAGTAATGCAAGAAAAAATTATACACTCAACAAGAACCCAAATCAAACTTTCAATGGAGATAAAAGTAAAAAATGACAAGAAAGTGTTCCCTCAAATGTAAATGAAAAATGACTTCCTAATCATCAAGCAATCCAGAACACATAATCAATCCAAAACGTTGAATCCAATCAAAGAATTTTAATCGAACAAGCACTCAGAAACAAGCTCAAACATTATACCCTTGTCGATAAAAATCAAAGACAAAAAATGGAAAAAGATTAAAAGAGAGGTATTCGATCTTTGAAACCAATCAACGACAAGTTACACTTCTAGAAAACAGTCAAGGGTTGGCATTAAAAAGTCCCTCCTAGCTGATTAAATAAAAACTGGGATTAACAGAGGCTAAAACCCAACTCAAAAAATTTTACAGGCACCACCGCAGCCTAATAGCACATTATAGTGCGGAAATCAAGAGTTTTCGCAGGCCAAAAACATATAGGGTGTAGAAAGTACGCACTGAAGGAAACATATAGGGTGCAGAAACTGAAGGTTTCCGCAGGGTATATTGTATAGGGTACAGTGTGGAGGTGTCTGTAAATCAAGAAATTTTGAGAAGAGGGTAAAGGATCTAGGTGAACTTTCAAATCTAGAGAGTCTGAATGGATCTCCCACAGACT
>JZKD02S0384742.1:0-18436 GCA_000966675.3 Picea glauca
GAGGAATCCACCAAGTCCTTCTTTGCATGCATCTATAGATATCACAAAATTCTCATTTGGGTCAACAATCTTTAAAATAGGTGCACTAGTAAGTAATTCTTTCAGCAAATTAAAATTTCCTTCACACTTGATTGTCCATTCAAACTTAATTCCCTTATTTTGTAAAGAAGTGATGGGATGAAAAATCTTAGAGAACCCTTCTATAAATCTTCTATAGTATCCATTTAATCCCATGAAAGATATGACATTTGAAACATTCCTTTTATTGGCCATCCTCTAATGGCTTCGATCTTATCTGGGTCTATTGATATACCTTCCTCTGAAATAATGTTCCCCAAATAATGGATCTTCTATTGGTAAAAAGAACACTCTCTTAGCTTGGCATACAATTGATGTTCCCTTAGAACTTGTAACACCAACCTCAAGTGATGTTTATGTTCTTTCTTGGACTTAGAATAAATAAGTATGTCATCCAAGAACACAATGACAAAATTTTCCAAATAATGTTTGAATATTCCATTCATTAAGCACATAAAGAAAATTGGTGCATTGGTCAGTCCAAATGGCACCATTACAAATTCATAATTCCCATACCTGATTCTAAAATTTGTCTTACTGATGTCTTCCTTGATTCTCACCTGGTGATATCTTGATCTCAAGTATATCTTTGAAAATATATTTTCTCCTCTTAGCTCATCAAAGAGGTCATCAATTATGGGCAGAGGGTATTTGTTCTTCACACTAGAATTATTCAGTTTTATAAAGTCAATGCATAATATCAATGTTCCATCCTTCTTTTTAACAAGCAATACTGGTGCTCCCCAAGGTGAAACAATTGGGCATATGTACTCTTTCTTAAACAATTATTCTAGTTGAACCTATAATTACTTTAGCTCTAGTGTACTCATTCTATAATGAGTTTTTGACATTGGGGAAGCTCCTAGTACTAAATCAATAAATAAATCTATATCCCTCTTTGGTGGTAGTTCTGATATTTCTTGGAATACATCCTCAAACTCTTGCAATACTAAATAATATTCAAGGCTTGGACCTTTGGTATTTTATATCTCCTCCACATGGGCTGCATACAATTGACATCCTTTCTTGAAACATCTCTTCAGTTGTAATGTTGAAATCTCCCTTATAGAAATAGGTCTTGGAATTCATTTTACAATGCTTTGTTTTCGTTCTTCATCGAGACATGTAAATTTCTTATTATGAAAATCTAGGAAAACATCATGCTTGCCCAACTAATCCATTCTGATTAGGATATCATAAGATCATAATTTTTTTTGTAAGTGAGTTGAGATTCTATATTACTGAGAAAATTATGGTACAAAAAGGGACGGAGGGGTATCCCCTGATTTGCCAAAAATGAAACCAGATCAGGGGTCCCGAAGTTGCGTTGTCTACATAAGCGAGGGGAGGGTCGGGCTTCCACCCTAGGAAACCGACCCAGTCTCTGAAAACCCATTTGAAAAAACTGTACCATAAGATATACATAAAACCAAGAACGTATAACAGGGGTTTCTTTTACACTGATACACAAAATGACCTTGGGTTGAGGCTGCACTAGTCCAAGAGGATTGGATGGCTTTCATCTCCTTCCTTTCTTGCCTCGTTCTCCTTTTTCTTCTCTACCGTGCGCGCATTTCTGATGTAGGTTGGTGTTTTGCGTCAGTCTACTGGAGTGATGTCCATGTGGTGGACATAGCGAAGGTAGAGTTGGAATTGTCCAGCCAGTCGTTCCATTTTTTTCACTTTGGTTCCTCTGGTCCTCTACTATTCTTCTTTCACTAGCCTCCAGGTTGTTGAGGAGGCTCATAATTTATGTGAGCTCCTTCTTGTGGCCTCGGTTTTCCACCCTGCTGGTCTCGTTCTTGTCAGCTCTCAGCTTACTTATCAACATTTTTGTGTGCCAAGCTTCCTCCACCGTTTTGTGGTAGAGGGTTTTCCTGGGCTATGTGGCCCCAGGGTCCCTTATCCCGTCTGCTTCTTGGATGAGTTCCACCCAGGCTTTTCCCTGGCGCTTGGTGTTGACTTCTCACTCCCACCTGTAGATGATCTCTTTTCCCTTTGTATCGACCTGCTCAAGAAAGGTGCCTTTGGCCTCTCTAGTCGCCTGTTCCATCCTAGTGATCTTCCGGGCGCTTGTTGGAAGTTCCTCCCCTTGGGCCCCCCTCTTACTCTGGGTATTCTTCCTTCTTACCATCTCTGTTTGAATGCAGTGGCTTCTTTCTTGACTTCATCCTCCGCTTCTATTCGCCCCTTCCTGGTCTCTATAATTACTTCTCGTTGGTCTGTAGCTATCCCTGATGCTTCTTCTTTTAAGGGGTTTTCCTGGATGTGATCTTATCCTAGTAATCATGGGTCTTCGTAAAGGTGTAGCTTTTGGTCCTTTTTCATTGTTTCAGAGTGTGTGTGCTTGGGAACCTTGTTGTCATCCCTGCACCAATCCTTTGCCTTGCACATTGTATGCCAGTCATTTCCTCCCACATAACCTGTGTATGGATGAGGTGTACCCATTCCTGCCCTCGGGCTATCCTTTTGATCTTCATCCTTTGTCATTTGTGGATTATCCTTTGCGCTCTCCCACGGCCAACCCCTGTACTTCATTCTATTGACTGGACCGTGGTGTCGCACCTCCTCTTATGGTGTGATCGTGATCTGCATTGTAACTCATGTTCAAATGGTGGCCTATCGGATTCTGCCTGGATCCTACTTTCACTTCAATTAATTATGTGCCTGCAGCCTCCATGTGGTCATTCGTACTTCAACTTCCGTCATAGTCCGTTTATGCTAGTTGGGTGAAGTATGTCTGAAACTGGCCATTCAGGATGTTACTCCATGTGGAATCTGGTTCTGATCCTTCCTTGTTGACCCCTTCGTTAGAGATTCTTTCTGCTAGTCTATTTGCTGACCTTTGGACCCATCACAACTCCACTATGATCCCCATCTGCAAATTCTCCTGAATTGTTTGTAGGGAGTACGCCAAGCGCTAGTGCCTCTGAATTTTTCCCACTCTGGTGTCGTTTTGGAGTTTCCGTACTGTGTTGATGACCAACATGGAATCTCCTTCCACTATTACGTTGGTCATCCCTTCCCAGTGTAGTATCTCAAGGCCGGTCTCTAGGGCTCCAAATTCCGCAGCGTTGTTGGTTGAGTTCCCCAGACTCCCAGTGTACAGCCGGATAGTTTTTCCTTGACTGTCCCTGATTTCCTCCCCCGTACCTGTCCGTTCTGGGTTACCTTTCGACGCCCCGTTGAAGTTTAGCTTGAGGGAGCCCTCTGGTGGTGGTTTCCAGTTGCACTCACCTACTTGTAGTTGTGACAACCGTCTAACCTGATTGGGGTTGCGTCCTCCTTTCAGTTGAAAATCCTCTAGAATGATGAGATCTCGGTCTGTGTGTTGCACTCCTCTTGTTTTGCAGTTGCAGCTCTGTACCATTTCTCCTGTCATGGCTATTATTGTTTCCTTGATCTTTCCTGTCGTCCATCTTTGGTTCCTGAAGATGCATCGGTTCCGTTCCTTCCATATTGCCCAAATGACCATGCCAGGAATGAGGGTCCAATAGAGATTCACCTCTTCGTTTTCGCTGTAGTTTTCCTTCCATGTGTTTATAGTTGCGAAAATATTACCTTTGATCCTATTAGACTGTCGGAATATGCCTACCGCCTAGTCCCAGACTTCTGTTGTATAGGTACATTCATCCATGAGATGGTTCTTTGTTTCCTCCTTTTATTCACATAGGTGACATCTTGAAGGGCCTATGAAACCTCTCTTCTTTAGGTTTTCCCAAGTTAGGATTAGATTTTGTAGTATTAGCCACTAGAAGATTTTTATTTTTGGCCATTGGGGGTTGTTCCAAAGTTTGTCCAATTGATGCACCGAGTCTTATTGGTCTTGGTTCACTATGTAGTGGTGTACTTCTTTAAGATTGAATTCCTCACCGACTTGGTTGCCCCATCTCAACTGGTCATTTCCGTCCGTGACTACAATTTTTTTTCTCCCCAATTCTTCCTCCACCTCTTTTATTGTTGTTGCGGTCTGGTGTCTAGTTTGTGGGGTGAGAGTGTTCCAGATTCTCCATTTGTTGTGATCTGTTTCTTGTTTCCAGTAATGGTAGACTCAAATTTTTCCTTGCGCCATCGTCTCCTGTTGCAGTGCCTCCCAGCCCAGTTTTTCCATTCTGGGTTACTATTTCCAGACATCCTCCCAGAATTGGGTGGTTCTGCCATTCCTTATTTCCCAAAAGTTGTGTGTCTGGATCAGGATATTGTTGCGCCAGGATAAGTTCCAGATAGCAGAACCTTCCCTGGTGCCTCTGAAGCAGATTTTGTCCTGGTCACAAATGTTCGGGGCATACTTTGCCTTCCATAGGTTGACCCATGGCGTGGTCATTTCTTTAACCCATTGCCACCAGAGTTTCACCCCATAGGTGGCATTGGTCACTTGTGGGTCATGTAGCCCCAGGCCTCCTTTTCTTTTTGGTTTACAAACCTTCTCCCAAGCCACCAGTGCCCATTGTTTCCTTGTTTTCTCTCCTCGCCACAGGAATTCCCTTCGTATGGTTCTTATTTTTTGTAGAATCCCCTTGGGGGCTGGGAAAACTAACATCATAAAGGTTGGGATAGCTTGCAAAACCGATTTGGTTAGGATAACTCTTCCGGCTAGGTTGAGGGATCTGTATGTCCATTTTTTTACACAGTTTTGTAGCTTGTTGACTATTCCTTCCCAAGTTGACAACTTGTAGGCTTTGTCTGTCAGGGGGATGCCCAAGTATTTGGTTGGGAGGGTTTTGCGTTCAAAGCCAAAGATGTTGGCCAAATTCCTTTGGATAGTAGGGTTGGTATTAAATAAGAAGATCATAGATTTGGACTGGTTTATATCTGTCGCCAAGGCTTCCCCAAACTCATCTAAGATTCGTTTGTAGGATTTTTCTTCCCTGACCGTGGGAATTCCATGAAGTAAGGTATCATCCACGAACTGTTGGTGTGTAGAAGTTGGGTGATTATCGTAGGGTTTGATACCTTTTATTTCCCCTGTTGCGGTTGTGCTTTTTATGCTTTGACTGAGTCCTTCCATCATTAAGATGAATAGGAAGGGGGACAACGGGTCTCCCTGTCTGATGCCTCTCGTGGGCCAGTAAGGTTTGGCAGGGGATCCATTTACTAGTAGCGAGAAACTTGTTGTGGAAACTAGGTTGACTATCCATTTGATCCAGTGTTGGGTGAAGCCGAAGGCTTCCAGGGTCCCGACCATATAGTGCCAGCTGATTTTGTCATAAGCTTTTGCTAGGTCTAGTTGTATTATCATTCCCCCTCTTTTCTGAAGCTTTAGTGTGTGGATTAGTTCATGGGCATGGACAATGTTGTCCATTATTTTCCTTCCTTCCATGAAACTTGCCTGCTCTTATGATACCGATGTGGGTAGGAGTGGTTTCAATCTATTTGCTATGACCTTGGAAATTATCTTATACACCACATTGCACAGCGTTATAGGTCTGTAACGATCGGGGGTTTTGGCTTCATTTTCTTTGGGGATGAGTATAATCATTCTAGCATTTAGTGCTTTCAAAATGGATTCTGACCTTCTAGAGTCTTCCACTACCCTATAAATGTCATGTTTGACAAGTTCCCAGGAGGCTTTGAAGAACTCCACTGTGAAACCATCTGGGCCTGGGGATTTTCTATTGGGCATTTCCTGGAGTGATTGATCTATTTCCTCCTCCACAATGGGTTTGTTTAGGTTTTTGTTTTGTTCGTCTATTACCAAGCAAGGGATATGCTAGATTACCTTTTGTATGGCCTCTGTTCTATCTTGGTTAGGTTCCTGGGCTATCCCGTGGAAGTGGTTTACCATATTTTTTTCGATGTCCTTATAGGACTCTCTTTCTATGCCATCCTGGTCCCTAATCTTCAAGATTTTGTTGTGGGCTCTTCTGGCCATGGTTGTTCTATGAAAAAACTTGGTGTTCCTTTCTCCTTCCTTTAGCCACCTGATCTAGGGCTTTTGTCACCATAGAGTTTCTTCTTGCTGGCACCGCTCATCCCATTCCTAGGTCATTTGGATCTCCTCCTTTTTCCTCTCCTCATTGTAGCCCTCTGAAATGCAGGTTTCCTGGAGATTTTTCATTTTTTCTTCAATGTTGTTCTTCTCTTGGTTTATATTCCCAAAAGTGTCCTTGTTCCACTCCTTGATCCTATATTTGATATGTTTTAGTTTTTTGTAGATTTTGAACATCCTTGTCCCTTTCTCTGGTTTCTCCTCACACCACCACTATTTGATTCTTTCCTTGAAAGTCGGGTGTTCCATCCAGAATTTCTCAAATCTGAAAGGTTTGTTCTTTGGTGTGGTCTGGAAGCCTACTTCCAGTTGCACTGGGAAATGATCAGATCCCCCCCATGGAAGGATGTTGTAGTCTAAGGTTAGCCCCTGCATAATGATTGACTCTGACACTAGGAATATATCAAGTCTCATTTCTACCTGATGCTGGCTCATTCTCTTATTGTTCCAGGTGAATTGGCCATTACTGGTTTTCAGATCTACCATCTTCGTTGTGTCTATGAATTTTGAGAACTCCTCTGCATCTCTATCCAATCTTCTTGTACCTCCTTTTTTCTCCACAAGTGACATGATGATGTTGAAATCCCCGGCTAGGATCCAATGGAGGTTGTTGGCTCGGTTTTTAAGATCATCTATGTCTCTTAGAATACCTCTCCTATCCTCTGACACCTGGGGTCCATACACATTAGTGCATAAAATCACCTCTGTGTTCTGAATGATTTGCATGTGAACCGTAAGGGTATGCCTTGTCGCTTCGGCTACTATTAGTCTTAGTACTTGTGGGTTCCATAGGGTGAGGATACCTCCTGCCATTTGGTGGCTACCAATAGCCACCATCTTGTACTTGTGCCATTGTTGTTGACTGATTTTTTCCATTCTGACTGTATTACCCCTGGTCTCTTGAATAAAGCAGAGATCTAGTATTTTAATCTACTCCTAAGGATTCGTTTCTTTCTGGGGTTATTTAGGCCTCTTATATTCCAAGTTATAACATTCATCTAAAGTTGTAGGGGGGGGAGTTGGGAAAGAGTTTTTTTATCTTACCTGAGTTTATCAGTAGTGCTCCAAGCTCCTGCAGTGCTACACTATTGGATTTCCTGCCTTTTTTCCTCTGCGTCTGCTTGGGTGAGAGCTGTGGTTGTACCTCGCTGGATTTGACTCCTAGGTGTCCAATATCCCCGTGTGTATGCTTTAGGACTCTAGATTTGGCTTCCTCCCTTAGGAGGAACAAGTACTGGATGCGGTCAAGTTGCTCTGTTGGTACATTGTCTACTCCCTGTCTTTTCCATTGCTCCAGTATGTTCGTGAGATCTATCCCTTCCCTATCCACTAGGTTTCTGAGTTTTGGGTCTTCTATGCCTACTTCACTTGGTGCCATTTCCGCCTCTCTCTCTGCGTCTTGCATGGGGGTGTTGTCATCTATGATTTCTCCTTCCATCGGAGTTGCGCAGCTTCCTTGTTCCTTCTGGTTATTTGGTCAGTCGGTGGGCTCGTTTGGTGTTTTTTCTCTGACTTCTTGAAATTTTGTCGTATCCTTCTTGGATTTTTCCCCTTAATTGGTTTTATCCCTTCCTTCCAGGGTAATATGGACCTCTGGGTTATTTCCTTCTTGGGATTTTCTTTGCTTTTTGTTGGCTATGCTTCTGGGGTTTGGTTTAAAAAACCCATCCTCATCCTGTTGTGGTTTGGGGTTTTTTGTTTCCTGTTTTTTATTAAATGGGCATTCCCTGGTCAAGTGACCATGTTCATGGAACCTTCTACATAGGAAGGGGATCTGTTCATAATCGATGTTTTGGATCCATTCCTCATCCCTGAATTCGAGGATTATGGCTTCTGGGAGTGCTCTCGACACATCCATCTCTATACATATTCTTGCGTAAGATGTGTATCTCCCCTTCAGGGTGGCTTCTGCGGTATTTATATATTTCCCCATTTTATTACCTATTGCTTCAAAAGTAGATGGTAACCAGTAGTCTAAGGGTAGGGAATAGAGTCTCATCCAGACCGATACCTTTTTGAAGGTCTCTTTTTTGGGGGAGAAATTATCCTTCCATGGCTGCATGTATAGTCTTGTTGATGCATGGAAGTATGGCCCTCCTTCAAATACTTTATCTATGTCCTCCAGGTTTATGAAGACTGTTGTGAAGAAACCTTTCAAGACCAGATGGAGCTCCACTTCCCCATTTGGCTTCCAGTGATATTTGATCCAGTTGCGCAACGCTCTTTCGGTGGGCCACAAGCCCATAAATTTGCAAATTAGTGCATGTGCCTTCATCTGATCCCTCTAGAGTTGCGTCTGTGGATCCTCCAGTATCACCTTGGGTATCAGTGCTGATTTGGGTTTGCATGGGTTGCGCCCTTCTACCTGGTTGGTCTTCATTGTGTCTTGTGTCTCGCTCTGAGTTTCTTTGGCTTCCTCTTCCATGCATTCACTTTTCCCCTTGTTCCTTTCCTGACCTATTCCAGGGTCATATCACGATGTGCCTGTCACTGGTGCCTTGAAAAATACGCCCCTTGGCCCTTTCCCTTTGTCTACCACTACCTGTTTGTATGAGGGGGTACCCTTACCCTCCCATCTGGTGCTCATGCTGCCCTCTCCTATGGCCGAGACTATCAAAAACCCTAGCTTGTGGTTGCTCCGAGAAATTCAGTGCTCATTTTCTTCTCTAAATATATCACCATTCACATTTATTAGAAAATCTTTGACAGTCTCATTGATCCTTCTTTTGGAGTGGCTAACTGAACCAAACCTGATTTTTCAAGCTTACTTTTCTTCAAATGAAACTTGTCCACTACTTTAGGATGAATGTAACTATGGATTCTTCCTGAGTCAATTAAAATAGAAACATGTTGATTAATGATCTTACCTTCCACCTCAATCATATGGGATTGGTGTTATGTTTGTCAATCTTTCAAGGCTGTGTATATTCTTGGAATATTTCTACCCATGTCTTTTACTATAGTATCCTCTTGGATGTTGTGCAATGTTCTCATAGTGTCTTCTCATGAGTTAAATCCTTATACATGTGCAATTATTTGCATCCTCAACATTTGATTGGTGGTATTCCACTTTTTCCCAAGGAGTCTTCTCTCTTGGATTCATTCTTAGCAGGTTTCTCTTGTTGATTTGTATTAGGAACATTTATGTTAAAACAAGGCTTGAATCCCTTCCTTCTCTAATCATATTTATCCTTCTTATCCTTCCAAAACTTATACAAATATTATCTACCCTTTCCTTGCTCATACAAGTACGTATCCTTTCTAATGGTCTCTGTTAAATTGCTAGGCTCATCATATTGAATCTTATCTTTATAAAAATATGGAAGTCCAATCGAAACCTTTGTATCTTCACATTTTCATTTTTGATAAACCCCACATACTTCAACAATCCCAAGAAATTATTTTCACATTCTCCCATGGTCATGCTCCCCAACCTGAGTTCAAAGTACTCTTGCATCTTCTTGTTATAATATTTCTTTGAAAGACACTCCTTCTAAAAATATTTCTTGAACTACTTCCAAGTAATCCTTCTCTCATTAATGTGCTCAATTTTCTTCAAATGATACCACCACATAGCAACTTTTCCATGCAAATGGTATGTGCCAATTATTGCTTCTAGATTAGATGAGCAGTTGTGCAATTGAAAATACTTCCTTATTAAGAAACCAAGCTTCAACATCATATTCTCGTTCTTTTTCACCATCAAAGGATGGTGGCTTAATCTTCCTAAGATATTCTTGAAAACTATCCAATGCATCTCTTCTTCTTTGATGTCTAATAGGAGACACTTCTAGATTTCTCCTTGAATATTCAGATTCATAAAAATTCCCTATTGAGTAAGGAGGTGAGTGATTTATATGAGTTATACTAGCACTTCTTGAGTGATCAAATCTTCTATAGATATCTCTTCTTCCATGATGTCTACCTTCTTCCTCACGTCTTGAACCTAATCCATTCTTTACTTTACTTTGCAACTGGTTTAGGCTTTGTATCATCTAAGCATTTCCTTGATTCTATTCTACCATCATCTTCTCATTTTCATCTATATAAATATACACTTTCATTCTAATACTTCTCATAGTCTCTACCAACTCTGTTGGTTCCACTCTATTCCTATGTCCATTAGATTATGTCTAATCATTACCCACACTCACGTTTTGACCTTTTGATTCTCTCTCATGATTCTAAGCTCTCTGTGCATCCTCCATGACTCTGATATCCAATTCCTAGGCTTGAATTGATTTGCTTATACCTATAATTCTACAAAATGTGCAAGCAACCTGTTACCCCCCAAACCTAGGGGTAACTAAGGAGATGGTTTCTCAAGGCCTGCATGTATCATACATGGAGTGCCAAGATATCGATGTATAGCACAACCGGTAGATCCCCTCCACTGACCACAATTCACCATCATTGTCATCATCAACAACATAGCAACATCCACTGCACCAACTTGGCTCCTAGAGGACAACAAGTCTTTCTTCATGAGGTAACAAGTCTGGTCTCATTGTAAGTGCCACTTTAATATTTGAAGCATTTAAGCATGTCGCGGATAGTCCTTTCTTGATTATGCAACATTTTCTTGGAAATTATACATTTTTCCTAATTTCAACCTTAGTGGTTGACATGGTATCCTAGTGAGTAGGTCATCCTCGGGAAAAGGGTTGCTACTGGGGGGTTTCTTGAAGGACCATAATACCATTCCTCACTAATGTTAACCACTTTCCACACTTCTTTCCCTATGCTTCATCATCTTTTTGGTTTTCAGGTGCATTGACCCCAAGAAGGGGTTGTACCTCATTTCATGGGAAGAAGGGGCTAAAGGCCTAGAGGTGTTGTAGTTGGAAAAATTAAAAGCCATAAATTATCCTTCTAGATGCTCACCCTAAGGTCTTGAGAGAAATGAAACGCTTCTCCATAAAAATGAAGGACCTTTAAAAAGAAAACACATAATTCACAAAATGTCCCGCTTGATGGGGGAATTCATTTGCGGTGTATTTTAATTTCCAATGCACATGGCATTCAATATGTTCCTAACTCCAAGTGGAATTGTGGTGCTCTTTAATTTTCATTGCACATAACACTCAATGTTCAGACCATAATAAATGAAAGGAAATAAAGGGCTTGGAAAAATGTTGCATTGCAATTGAAGGATGCAACACACCCTCCACAAAGGCACCCATAGGTTAGACAATATGAGCCCTTGATATGTCAAGAACCGCATGCCAAAAAGTCTTCCGAAATCCACCTCATACACATTACATGATCTAGATAGGATCTTCTTTGGAAGAATTCCTTGAATTGGGGATTGGATTACTCAATAGGGCACCATGACACCCCTCCCATACCTAAATTTGGAAAAACTTATAAGTTCTATGAGCCTTTGTTTAATTTGAAAAGGGGGAATTTGATGCACATGTTTGGGTATTTATCGTATTAAATGTGGATTAATTGGCATGATTCATGTGAATTAAGGACCCTTGGAGGGTGTACTTGTTTTTCTTTACAGGACCTCGCCCATAGGATGGATTCCATACCCCACAAATGGGTGATCATTGATGATGAGCATTTCACTTTGAGATTGGCAGACGTTTCCTTTGGAGGCACTTTGGCATAACTAGAGGATAAGGTTTCACCCTTCTTCACTTGGATGTTGTACTTTGGAGGCATAATATGTCACTTATTATCCTTTGACGTCACTTTGGAGGGATAGGGTTTGGTGGATGAGATGGTTCTAGAGGTGGCTTGACAGGAGGAGACCCATGGCAGGACACTTTGGCACATGAGATAATGACATGTGATGTTTGGAGGCCCAACATATCCCTCTTTCATGCTTGACATTGCACTTAGAGAGCCTACGTCACCCTTCTAGGGTTTTATTTTTTGCACAATGAAAGGGGAAATTAAAGAGGTCGGCCCTCGCATATTTTTTTGTTGACAATTTTACGTGGAAAAATAGGTCAAGGTAGCTCCATATAAATAAATCACCTTGACATTTCACTTTATCATCACATATTCTAATATTTTGTGAGAGAAGAAGTTTGAAATTTTTGTTGTATTGGGGTTATTGGCTCTTTTCTCTCATACATTATGTCTTGGTGGTCAAGTATGGATGTTTCTTTATTGATTTTAGGATGGAATTGTTGCAATTAGGGTTTACTCTTGTGATATCTTGGTGAAGTAAGTAAATTTTTGCAATTTTATTTCATGCTATTAATGTTTTATGGTGAATTTTACTTGTTCATGGTAGACATCTTCCTTGGTGAAACCCTAAAAGAGGAGCATAAGTTTTTCCTCCTCTCACAAGGTTAATTTTTTCCAAAACAATTGTGAAGAAATCGTAGCTAGGTTTATACTCCTAAATCCCTAAAGTGGTATCACTTTAGGATTTTGACCCTAGACTATTGATTGTGACCTAGTTGAAGTACCTAAGAAGGGAGAAAATGTTGCTAGAGCCCAAAAGTGCTTGCACTCTAGCAATCCTTCTCCTTAAAGCTTAAACCCTAAGGCCCTAATGTGATAGCACCTTAGAGTTTAATCCCTACCTCTTAGTCTTTGCTAACTTCATCTCCAAAATTTATTTTATTGCTATTGTAAGGAATCCATAGCCCTCAAAGGAACTAATCGTCAAGCTCTCTTATGGTGAAAATGATCAACAAACTCTTTATTTTAATTCTCTCGGGATTCCTACTAACTTTACTAACGGTAACTTAAGCTAATTGACTAACAATATTGTTGTCGTTGCATACATTGCTCTAATAGTGGTATAACATGCTCATAAATTGCTTGAAACAATTGGATATTTATCTATTGGATACATGCTAAACTTCCCTTGTCAATTGATGCAATTCTGATCTCTTTTTATTGATGGTGTTACAAACTTATACTTGTTGTTACACAATCTTGTTGCAATTTCATAACAACCATAGTAATTTTCATTATCTAGTGTCTTAAATTATTTGCATGCTTGTACTTGGAAATCATTATCTATATTATATAAGTGTTCTTGTTCTGGAAAGATACTCAAACCTTCTTATTACCTATTATTTATCCTTGACTTAGACCTTGAATTAGGTGATCAAGAGAGGGGATGGTAGGCTTGGCTAACAAACTTACTACTTTGATATGTTGAGGTCACCGAGGAAGCCTCCCCTATGGTGGACCTCTTCCATAATTAAAACGAGGGGATTTTTTAGTAAGGTGAAAGTGGTAGGATTTCCTATAGTTAAAAATATTTTGGAACTTGTTTTGGTGCTTTGCACAAATAAAAATCATGCGATAACATTTTGGCACCATTGTCGGGGAGGATTGAGCCATTCTCCTCAATGACACATCTTTTGGTAAACTTTCCTCGAAGCCCTTATTTCTCAAAGTTTACCTAGCGACTCCAATGACGGTGATTCCTTCTCCTTCCTTTTATGATCTAAGGTTGATCATCTGGAGACTCCATAAATGAAAGGCGGTACACTAACCCTCCTAAGGAATACAAGAGAAGGGTTCCCCATAATTCACCTGTAGTGAAATCCTTGTTTGGTTGAAACCTTCATTTGCCTACAATCGCTCAAAATAAATGGGCATCCAATATATTCAAGCCTTTGGATATGTGCTCCATCCCAGGATACCCTCGACATATGCATCCAAAGTATGAAAAGTGGTTTCCCGAGTTTTTTGGTAATGATGTGACCACTGCTGAAGAGAATATGAGTAATGCATGGGCCTTATTTCAACTTAATACTATGAGTGATGACATCAAATATTTGGTAATGAAACTCTTCTCAGGGACTCTTACCAATGTTGCTAGGAGATGGTATGAAAATATTCCTGATAAGAGCATCAAGACTATGGATCAACTCGAGGAAACCTTTCTTAAAAGGTGGAGTACTAAAGAGGATCCAAGCATGTTGTTGACTCATCTTACTAAAATTGAGAAATAATAAAATGAGTTTGATAGATAATTGAATTCCAAGTTTGAAAATTTGCTTCAAAATATCCCTAAAAGAAATCACCCTAGAGGGGATTATATGCTCTTCCTCTATATCAAATATTTCCAGGGACACTTTGGATACTTTCCCAAAGACAAGGGTCCAAAGACAATCCATGAATCCAAGGAAATGGTTATGAAAATGTAGGCTAATGTTTCATCATGAAGGGTAGATCCTTTTTATTCCTCAAGAGCCAAGGTCGATACCAAACCAAATATAGTACACAATGTTGATCCTACCCAAGATACTAATACTCCACGAGCAAGCCATGAAGAGACTGTGAATTAGCTCGCCAGGAACCGAGCCATCATGATGAATATAATAACTATTTTATAAAGGGCACCACCACAACCCACCAAACCTCCTTTTAGGGGACAACCCCAAAGTCCTAATCAAGATTGGAAACCTAGGCCTTCAAATGAACAAAGGGTTCCAAATATTCTAGATCCTTCCAACATTATAGGTCAAGAAGAAACTCCTTGGTGATTAACTTACGGGGACACACATTGGGAGTATGATTTCCCAAGGAATAATAGGGAACTTGACCAAATCAATCCCTTTGATGGTATAAACCATATATTCACAGTATCTCCTTGAGTGTGCCTTAATATCACATCTAAGCAACTTGAGGAAAGCAAAAGGGAAGAAGCTAGGAAGGATAGGATGGAAGTTATAAATATCCTCGATGAGGAGACAAGGGACATACTTAGGAAGAAGGAATTACAAGTTTACACAAGACAAAAAGGCACACCACAAGTTACACCCAATGACCCTAAGATCCCTCAACAAGTTCTTCGTCCTCCACCAACAAGTAAAATTATTCCTACTCCCACTTTGCCAAAGAATAGTGATATTGACTTAAGCATTGACATAGATAGTGTCTTGAAAAATATCAATATACTAACACCTCTAAAAGAGATCATCAAGATCCCTTTAACGAAAAACAAAGTTGAGAAATTCTTCAAGGTAAAAGGGGAACCTATAAACCTTCCTATAATGTTGCAAGCTAATCATTTTAGACTGCAATATGATGAGCACCCACCATTCTTCGTGTCATTACAAGTAAATGGTGATCTCTTGAATAATTTTATGTTTGACTTAGGTATGGGTGAAAATATGATTTCCCTTAAGGTAATGAGGCATTTAGGTTTGGAAACCACGAGGCCTTATAGAAATGTGTGCGGGATCAAATCTAGGGCCATTCCCACTCATGGTGTAGTATAGAATGTGAAGGTCCACCTTGCTCGATATCCTAATATAGTCCTTCTGATGGAAATTGTGGTTGTAGATGTTCCTGATGTATGGGGGATTCTCTTGTCTAGGAAGTTTGTTGCAACGTTGGGTGGCACTTTACAAATGGATTTGATTGGTCTTGATATACCTATGGACGATGCTACCTATTCCCTCCTACCCAACATGAACATGAATAAGGGTCATGTTGAAGATATTGGCATTAACTCTGAGATGGAGTAACCTCCTGAAGTTGAGGAACCCATTCCATATTTTTTCCCAGATGAATTTCCCTTCTCCATAGAAGAATATTTTGATGCTATAAAATGGGCTAAGAAGGAACATTACCAGCAACAACTAGACAAGTATAAATATAAGTAAATTGGTTCCATCAAGATATTGAAGAAAGATGATAAGGACTTGCTAATTAGACTGAGACAGGATAATGTTCCCACAACATTATCCCACCCCCGTCCCTCAAGATAGTATACTAGGGTGATACAAGAGACAATTCACTTTAGCGGAGGAGAGTACAAACAAGGTGATTTGGTTCTAGAGTGGGATACAAAGAAGGGGCAGTCCGACACCAAAAGAGAGTTTGAGAATTTCTTGTTGGGTCCCTACAAGATTTTGAAGAAGTATGTCAATGACTCCTATAACCTATCCACATTAAAGGGGAGGAAGCATCCATTACTAGTTAGTGGGTACCTTCTCAAGACCCATTATGGGGAGGAGACTTGACTTTTTGGGGTACCTTAGATTATGGTAGGTAGGATGGGATAGGAATTTGCATCCTGCATTGCATTGTATATATGTTTCATATCATACTAGTATATTTTCACTTTGCTTAGATTTGCATGCATATTTCTGATTTACATTATTGTCTTTCCTGCATGTTGGAAATACTGAGAGGGGGGGTGAATAAATATTACATTTTCAAAAAAATAGTAATTACTTTTTTATTTTAAATATCACAATAGATCATCAATGGACTTGTATTTAAAAAAACAATTATATAGATCAATAATTACAAAGTTTATAAAGAATAATATGTGATTGTGAAGGAAATCAATCCTCTTTAGAGCATCAACTATTAGAGACACAAATCCCCTTCTTCAAGGAACCAACCCTAGGAAGCACCAAATCCCTTGTTTTAGGGGACCAACCCTAGGAAGCACCAACTCTCTTATTTTAGGGCACCAACCCTAGGAAGCACCAACTCCCTTGTTTTAGGAAACCAACTCCCTTGTTTTAGGGCACCAACCCTAGGAAGCACCAAATCCCTTGTTTTCACACTTTACTTAGTAAAGAATATGAATCCTTCCTTGCTCCTCCCTTAGAGACACAATTCCCCTTCTTCAAGGCACCAACCCTAGGAAGCACCAACTCCCTTGTTTTCACACTTTACTTAGTAAAGGATATGAATCCTTCCTTGCTCCTCCCTGAGAGACACAAATCCCCTTCTTCAGGGCACCAACTCTAGGAAGCACCAACTCCCTTGTTTTAGGGCACCAAGTCCCTTGTTTTAGGGCACCAACCCTAGGAAGCACCAACTCCCTTGTTTTAGGGAACCAACCCTAGGAAGAACCAACTCGCTTTTTTTCACACTTTACTTAGTAAAGGATATGAAACCTTCCTTGCTCCTCCCTTCCACCCTCACTACATAAGTACCTTCAGTTTTCCTTCTTGGACTCTGCTTATGCTTTTGATCTACTGATCTGGACTGCAGAGACACTTTCCCTTCAACTTGTTTGCTTGCTTATATACTTTCCAAAAGGTATAAGGTTGAACCATTGTGTCTTTTAGTATTGAACCGTTGTGTCTTTTTGTATGAAACAATGCACCTCTTCACTTTAATTAAATAACTTATGTTATTATGATTATTTATTCATATATCGAAATTAAAAGTTTTTTTTAATTTAGTAAGAGGGATTTTCATAAATTGATCACAGGTATGGATTGATTTCTTTTAATTCAATCTCATGCCTCTTTATTTCATTCTCAATTTAAATTTATCATATCTAAGCTTTTCAATTATCTCTGTAATGCATTTCTTGTATTGGATCACTTAAGATCAATCGGGACAAATTCCATATCTTTATCTGATTCAAAATTCCTTCTTGTCAGTGGAAAAACACATCCTCTTTGTGTTAAATTGTGTACAAAAGTGCTTCAGGACCTCTATTCCATATGACCATGGGTGGTGTCTAAGTGCTAACCCAAGCGAGCGCTTAATCACTTATCAAGTTCGACGTTCGTGTTTTATTTGCAAGTTGAGATGGATGGTTCTCGCTTACTCTAGGACTTCGAAATTTCGGCACTATTTCCTTTTCATTATTCCAACTCTCCCGTAGAAAATTACGTCGGAGTGCGTATCGACACTTCCCTTCTTAGTAACCTTCACATGTCCAGGAGATAGGACCGTAGGTTTAGGAAAAAAGTAGCTCCCAATTTTTGGGTATTTGGATATTCATGACTCTAGGACTCTGGATTACGTGAACTCTGAAGTAGTTCACTCCCTTCGGAGTTTTACCTACCGAATAAGTCATAAAGTTGTGGTGACCACTTGCTGTCAGTTATTAGTACTCCTTTGTATTTCCTAGTCCCTCTCTTGAGTTTCTTCATGAAGTTGGCAACTTCTTCATCAGATTTATCTGATAACTCTTCATTGGTCCTTTTCTCCTGCTTCTTCTTTGTTTTATATGCCTTAAAGGTTGTTTCTCCTTTAGATGTTTTTTCCTTCCCTGTCCTCATCTCATATGTTGTAAGAATTCCATGGATCTCATCTACTATGAGTTTGTCAAGTTCTGGTCTATCTTCAATTGTGGAAATCTTGGCATCATACCTCATAGGTAAGGACCTTAAGATATTTTTTACAATGGGTTTGTCTGAGAGTTCTTCTCTTGTTTCTTTGATTTAATTAACTACCTCATCTACCCTATGAAGGTATTCAACAATGTTCTTGTTTGCACCCAATTCGTCACTTGGTGAGCAAATTAAGAGTGCTTACATGCCCAGTTGGACTCTGCTAGGCATGACAGTTGTAAGGTAAAAGGTTAGAAAGAGAAACAACAAAGTTACAAACAAAAACAAATCAAAACTAACTAAAACTATGAGCATATGAAAAAATAAAAAACGAATGTAAATGGACCAATAT
>JZKD02S0384797.1:0-18435 GCA_000966675.3 Picea glauca
TTCAATCAAAGGAAGGTTGAACCAGTTTGGTCCACAAGAGTAAATAGAAATTGAAGATATAAAGTCAATATGAGAGCATGGCTGGAAATGTAATTTGCTCATGCATGTGTTTGATCAAATGGATCTAGGAAATAATTAAGGATGAAGTTAATATCAATATATTATATGGATGAAAATATAAAAATGATCAAAAGAGTTTTAGATGGAAAGTGCTCAGTAAGAGAGATTAAGGATACATAAATCCGGGAAGAATTGAGGTCTTCTAGATACAAAAAGGAAAAGTGGTATAGGAAGAAAGAAGTTGTTGCAATTACTGTAGCAACAATTATGTTATGGCTTGTTGGATAGTCATACATAGTACAGGAAAATGGACTGCATATGCATTCATGAGCATGCTAGTGATGAAGTAGTAGGGCATATAGATATATTGTAATAAACATAGATTTGTTGATATATATATATAGATAGATAGATAGATAGATATATGATGATGACTAGGAGTAGTCTATTGTTATATATATGACTATGAAGTTACTAATGATGGTTGTTGTGCCATGAATGAGATAATTATTGCATGGCTGCAAGTGATACTAATAATGTTGCTGCATATAGAAGGAAGCAATGGAAAGTTGAAGTGTGGATTATAAGGCTTATAGAAGAGGCTTGAGAGATTCTATTTTTATCATTTAGCCAAGTAGCATTAAATTCTAGCCAAGTAGCATTAAATTTATTTAATGGTAGCTATGCTGGTATGAGTTTTATGTAATTTTATTGCATAATTTCTAAAGGAAATTTTGGTAAGAATTTCCTCGGCCAGAGTTTATTTGATCACATTATTGTATTATTTGAATGAATTAATGAGAATGAAATACCACTAGGTGTGGTAAAGGTTGGAGGGTTGTAATAATTACAAAAGCTATTTAGTTTTTGAATTCATTTATGTGACACAGTAACATGTCATGTAATTATTGGTGTGAGTTAATAACCAAATTAATAAAAGGGTACGACCCTCTTATATGAATAAATGCCGACAAAGATAGTCATGTATGATACCATGGCATGGTTGGTTATGAAAAGGATTTAGTGCCACACAAGCATCCAAGGAAAATTTCTTACTACTAAATAATGTTTGGAATGAAACCTTTTTGCTAACACTAATGAACACCATAGAATTATATTCTTGGTGTAGTGCTCGGGTTGAAAAGGAAGGCATCCAAATAGTTGAACAAGAAATAGATGTGTATGGAGAATGTGTTGAGGAATTGACCAGAATTTCCCATTACCAATGGTGAGATACATGACTTAGATATAGATAATTCTAAAGCCAATACAAGAATGCATTGAATAGTAGGCATGAATAATTTATGAAAGCGTGTAAGTGGTAAAGATGCACTTATGAATGATAGAATTGTTATGTTTGAATGCATTTGTTTAATGTGTTTTTTTTTTAATACATGCACATATGTTATTAAATGAAAATGAGTATGCTAACAGTTGAAATGTCACAGTTATTACTAACTCATAGAGTTGAGAACATTTCAGGGGTTGTTAGACCTTACAACAAGGAAGTTGAAAGTCAAGTAGCCACTTTAGCATTGACTACAGGAAATTTCTGTTCAAAAAGTTTAATTGTTGAAAATAATGATGTTGCAAGAATGGAAAGCCTAATGGTTGAAAATTCATATGCAGGGAATAATAATTTCATTTCTATTTAATAATTGATTGATAGTTGTGATTGCATTATTAAGTGTAGACAATTCTAATATCACTTTGTAATATTTTGTACATATTGCAATGAAAGTATATTGTATAGGAAACACTAATGATGTGTTGGTTTAATGCAAGATGGAAACATTGTAGAAAAGTGGTCTCAAGTATGGTGCTGCAGAGAGCCATCATAAACATTGATGTCTTTTGTGCAACAACCAAGGAAATTATGAGATAGAATTTCATATTTTGGAAAAGGTTGAATTTCCTTATGAAATAAATTTAAATTTTCAAAATGATTTTTTTATAAAATTGTCTCATAATGACTGTATGTGTGTGATACAAATGAGATAATATTTATTAAATTGAAAGGCTTGGAAATAACAACTACGGTTGGAGACACTAAATCCCTATAAATTTATAACCTTGGTAGGATTTTGGTAATGAGTTGGCACTCTCCTTGTGTGTGAAATCCTTGGAAAGATGGATCATGAAGGGACTGTGTAGCAGTGAAGGGATACATGAGCTTAGAAGGGTGAGTGCAACGAGGAAGAAACAAATCAAGGATTCTTATGGCATGGTATCTATAATCATGAGGTTGTGTCAAATGGAAGAATGAGTTGAATTCTTTCCTGAAGTAGCTCTATGGAATAGATAAAATGACTTCCAACCACAAAATGAATACATGAATTGGTGCTTGAAAATAACATAACTAGGGGGATAACAAGATTCAATGGCAAAGTCTTGGAGATTTTTGAATTGTACATTGTATATGTGTATATACTGCATTGAGGAAAATGAATAAATAAGGGGGAGGGGAATGCAATACCCCTAGGTTGAACCCCATTTGTACATATGTTTTATAGGTTGGTGAGCCAGGATATTATAGGACAAAGTACCTATGTGGCTATTAGGCTGGAGAGTCTGGACTGGCTAAAAGGCCAGCGTGCCTATTGTTGTAATGTGTAAACACTCATATTTTAATAAAGCACATCATTGCTACTAACCTTCCACACAAAAGAGATGGGGGGGTAAACTTCACTAGGATGGGAAAGGGGGCTAAGAGTCTAAGAAGGGGCTAAGATTGAGGGCTTAATCCCAAAGGAATATTATATTATTATTCATAAAGTCTAAAGTAAGGATATAACTTTATGCTATCCTAAGTTCCTAGGGGAGGGGAACAAATTACAAGTGGGAAAAAGGGAGTCCCTTGGGTGCCATGTGTCTTAAAGGACACATGCATATATATATATATATTGGGATATAGTTTAATTCCCCATATTATGGTTATCATTCATTCATGATTTCTAGTATTTTTAACTCATCCATGCTACCATCCATACTAGTACATGATGTTGTTGCAATTCGAAGAGTTGGGTTATCAGGCCCATGGTCGAAGAAGCAGGTTGTCGTGCCCATTGGAATTTTCTCTCCAGATAAGAGATTTATTGTGGGAAGGAAGTGGGTTTCCAAGCCCGTGAGAATTCACTTGAAGTGGAGAGAACTGCTAGGAATTAAATCCCAAGGTGCCAAGAGAAAGCTATCGGGCTCTAAGACTCCCTATCCGACCTATTTTTCAAGCCCCAGAAGGGAAGTGGGGAAGCCGAGGGAATGTTGAGAAGAGAAGGGGAACACTTCCTAGGGTGGTATAGGCATGTTTGGGATGAAGGACTATAGGATGGTTGTTAGAGGACAAGCTGTGGCTACAGGGCTCTGAAACTTCCTGTCTGGTCTGTTGTTGAAGCCCCAGAAGGGAAGTGGGGTAGCCAAGGGACTTTTGAGCATAGAAGGGGCACACTTCCTAGGGTGGGACAAGAATGTGGGAAATGAGAGGTTATAGGTTGGTTTCTAAGGTCGACACCTAATTTTGAGAATTTTTGTTGTTTTTCAGACCATTGACTAGCTTAGAATTTCCTTTTCCCAGGTAGAGTTTAGCCCCAACTCAGGGGTGACCCATTGTTGAGACTATGAGAAGTGTGTTCTATGGTTGGGAGGAACGTGAAAGGTATGCATGCATTTGGTGTTTAATTCACTAAAGATAAGTGTTTTTATGTGTTTTTGAAAATGCTATGTTATGAATTATGATGTTCTGTTATGGAATTTCTATTGTCTTTATGTATAAATTATTATTGTTGTATGTTGTTATTAGTCTGCTTAAATTTTTTCATATGCAGAACATATCAATATATTTAATGGTATTAGAGTGTTAAAAGAGTTAGTTTTGCATGGAATGGCCCAGCCTAGGTGGATGGGTATGTTACAAAGGATCAATTTTGTTGATTTGTTGGTAACATGTATGTTACAAGGCCTATGTTTTGCTCTCTTTTCCTTAGTTATAGAAATGAAAATACAAATAAAGAGGCACTCAGTGTGGAGTTTCCTCTTTTGTTATGCTCTCAAATACCACTCCTAGATGCTCTTCTCAACTATGGAACAAATACAATGCTAAAGAATGGAACCCTTTCTCCTCCTAGTAGCTCGGTATTTAACATAATACAATAGCCATCTAGGGTTAGGGGTTTTGCATCTTTAACCCTCAATTAGTGATAAGGTTTTCAACCTTCTAGAATATACATGAAATTACACATGTGACTAGCCCTGCATGTGTGAGTAATGGGGGCTAACATGGAATCCACTCATACCATGGTTGTCAACAAGGTAGGTCGACTTACGGGGGCATAACCTTCACATACAAGCTCTGATTAAGATGATTTTTGCACTGTTGGAAAGGCATCGGTGTGTAGATCAAAATAAAGGGTGTGTGAACAAGTTTTAGATGCTATAACCCCAAAAAATTATGTTTAAAGCCTAAAAATGGATCTAGAGGGTTTTGGACCCCAATTTTCCAAATTGGGAGTTGTTGCTAAAATGGGTCTTGCAATCTAATTCCTCCGATTTTTCTGCATATAAAGTACCAAGATAGATAAAAAATTAGATAACGATCCTTTCTATATCACTCAGTGTCTCATAGGATCTCTGACATTATCTAAGAAAAAGGTAAAATTTTTATTTCATCAATACAAATTCTAAGTCAAAATATTGCAAAATAACAATCCGCTTAGCATACTCAACCCCGATTATTAGTTGGGTCAAGATAAAATGTATAGGGTTAGAATTCATAATAAATAGTTTTATTAAAGAAGTGTATATTGTCAAAGTTTTTGAACAACTTGAACTGTTACCAATGTCAACTTCTCGATATAAGAGTACCACAATTCTAGTCCAACGAGCCTCTTACTAAGACAGTAAATGACATGTTCATGATGTCACTCATCTTCCTGAACCAATACCATATTAATGGTTGATTTGGATTTTATAATATATAACATTAAGTCCCTAATATAGTTTAGAGGACTCAAAAATGGGGATGACATGAGGGCCTTTTTCAAAGCCTCAAAAGAATGTTGTGCTTAGTCATCCCACATAAATGAGACTCCTGTTTTTAAAATATGCATGAAGCCATTTATAATATTATCATAATTTGTGATGAATCATGCAAGGATTTCACTTTCCCTTGAATAATTTGAAGTTGATGGTTAGAGCATGGGGGGTGGAATTGAACTTTGCCTCTACCTTCAAAGGATCAACCACAATCATGTGCTTGAACACAGTGAATCCAAGTAATCTATGAGACTCCACAAAAAAGATGAATTTATGAGGGTTCATGTGAATATTATATTATCTACATCTGTCAAACACCGTGTGAAGATGAGGTAGATGTTGAGCCATTTTCTTAGAATGAGCGGCCAAATCAACCAAATAAGATTCAACAACATGCTTAGTATCGTGGAAATCATATGACATGGCCTAATGAAATGTATACCCGACATTATTAATATTGAACAAAACTTTTTTGTATGCAAATTCTCTCCAAGGAAAAATAAATGTAGTCTTTTGTTGATCTTCCATATGAATATGAATTTGATTATAACAGGAAGATCCATCCATAAAGGAAAACACTTCATTTCTAACACACTCTTCAATAATATGATCAATGAAAGGCATAGGGTTGTTGTCTTTTGTACAAGCCTTATTCATATTAGAAAAAATAATATAGACATTAATCATTCCCTAATTCTTTGTGACAAGAACCTGATTGGATACCCACTTAGTCAAGGGAACTAGGAAGATAAAACTAGCTCTATGTAACTTTTCTACCTCGGATTTGATGGAATCATCTTTATTTGGATTAAATAGTCATAGATTCTATTGAATAGTCTTATAATGAGTGAAATTTTGGAATTCATGATTGATTATTAGAGGATCAACACCAAAAATTTCTTCTTAAGACCAAGAAAATACATCATGAAATTCCTTGAATAGAGCAATATAAGTTTGAATTTCATTAAGAGAACAATTTTATCCAACTGATACATTTTCCATGTTGTTGAGTTTGATAGATGAATTGTTACGAGGAAAATATCTCTATGGCTAGGGAAAACCACAATAGACGGAAATGACTGTAGAAATCAACTCTATTATCAAGTATTCTACGTAAACAAATATGCTAGCAAGACAAGATAACAAGCCTACCTCATCCAGATGTTCGATGAAGTCCACTGTTGAGCACTTGACCCAAAGTAATATACCTGCAACTAGTCCTCAACAACCAAGCAAAGAAAGCATATGGTGATAATAAATGATGTTAGCACATTCAATAGCATAATCCATTAATAAACATGACAAATAAACCCATGGAATAATAATTCAAATATTTGCAAGATATCAATTGGACAGGAAAAGAGTATTTCTATTAATATATGATCAACATTATTCAGCAAAAGTGAAAATGTTACAGACTTCCATGTCGGCATGGTTCGGAACCGAGAAACTAAGTTCCTTTCAGCTGGGCCTCCACCACTTCAATCCTCCACCAAAGGAAATCTCAAAGAAGAGAGACAAAAAAGTTCTCAATCAAAAAAGGGAAGAGTTTGGGGGTTGAACACTGTGTTCAGACTTAAAGGACAAAGGGATGTAGACTCAATATGAAGTAAATAATTTCTCCAGAGTAACTTTGCTCTCAAAGTTGAATTCTTTCTCTTGTTCTTCGTAGCTCAGAATTGGCCCACTATAGCCTTCAAATGGAACTGAAGGGTCGATTCAGAACGTTTCCAGTATATGGAAGGCCAAGGATCATACATCTCATATCGTGACATAGAAACCCAACACTAATTTTCATTTTTGGGTAAAAATCCTGATGTATGCGGGCTGTAGTGGTGCAACCTCTGCATATGCATGTTGTATAGTATCTAAGGTGTGTACATGTGGAAAAATATGTATTTTTATCTCTAGAATTTACAAGCAGGGATGATAAGTCTACATAGGGAAATGGAAAAAGGCCTTCTGTGCAATATTGCATAGGGTGAGGCAAATCTTGCTATAACAGATGCCCCTTAATGTGTGAGGTCAAAGGAGTATCTGCGATGGCCAAAATACATTATAAACAACCCATAAGTGTTGTGATGGGGACCCAGCTGGAAGAACTAGTTGCTCATTACATTCTGTACTGACTTTACATACATGGTTGCGAATAGAATTACACTACATATTCATGTGAAAATATACCAAACAACTATCCATGGCCATGAATAGGAAAATACAAATGTGGTTACATGCCAAAGGCTGTCACAATCACTAACAAGGCCCAGTAGAACCAATCTCAAAATCAATCTGATTATATTTGTATTAATGGAGTACAATCTGATCTCCCATGATCACTGAAGTCATATAGGTACTGGTCTAATGAAAAGGAAGAAACAACTCGGGAAAGTTACAGCCACATACTAATTTCTTCAAGTCTTATACACAATACACCAAGGGTGCAATTCTAAATCATGTGAATAAAGGAGTTGAGGTCGAACACAATGAGACATCATTTTTTTACCAGTCATTGAGCTATATCATTAACAAATGCGAGACAAACTACCGATAATGAAAGTAGGTATCAAAGCACCGAGTACATTCTTACAAGTGTGAATAAAGGAGTTGGTGTCGAAAACCTAAAGAATCCATTGATTAGGAGACACTGATGTATTCCAAACTATCGATGGCGAGAGAAACTACCATTAATGACTGCAAGCCTCAAGGTACTCATAAGACTCTAGGTCCCATTTCCAAAATAGATGAGATGAATTAGATGGAAGGAGACTCGTTGAAAGGAGAGCATTAAGTCATCTCTCATCATTCAACACAAGGTACAAAGAAGGAGCTTCATGATTTGGAGGAAATTGGACGAAGAACATGTTCACGAACCAACGAACCTGTGTGTCTTTCGTGTGTTCCAAGTGAAAGAGGTACACAAAAAAGACCCTCTGAATAGTAGTCAATGAGGAAAACTATTGACAAAGGTGAGGAAGCCACCAATAAGGCTAATGGAATCCAAGACATTGCATGAATCCCAATGTGTGAATAGATGTCTTGTTGTCAAACACAAGGGAAACCACCCAGTCAATGACCAATGATGAAATGTCGACTGATGGGTTCAAGGTTACCTACCAATGATGAAAGTAGGACCAGGGTGCATGATAGGACTACAATATCATGTGACTCTGAGACAAACTGAGGGTATGGTCGACATGCAAAGTNGTAGCATTAAATTCTAGCCAAGTAGCATTAAATTTATTTAATGGTAGCTATGCTGGTATGAGTTTTATGTAATTTTATTGCATAATTTCTAAAGGAAATTTTGGTAAGAATTTCCTCGGCCAGAGTTTATTTGATCACATTATTGTATTATTTGAATGAATTAATGAGAATGAAATACCACTAGGTGTGGTAAAGGTTGGAGGGTTGTAATAATTACAAAAGCTATTTAGTTTTTGAATTCATTTATGTGACACAGTAACATGTCATGTAATTATTGGTGTGAGTTAATAACCAAATTAATAAAAGGGTACGACCCTCTTATATGAATAAATGCCGACAAAGATAGTCATGTATGATACCATGGCATGGTTGGTTATGAAAAGGATTTAGTGCCACACAAGCATCCAAGGAAAATTTCTTACTACTAAATAATGTTTGGAATGAAACCTTTTTGCTAACACTAATGAACACCATAGAATTATATTCTTGGTGTAGTGCTCGGGTTGAAAAGGAAGGCATCCAAATAGTTGAACAAGAAATAGATGTGTATGGAGAATGTGTTGAGGAATTGACCAGAATTTCCCATTACCAATGGTGAGATACATGACTTAGATATAGATAATTCTAAAGCCAATACAAGAATGCATTGAATAGTAGGCATGAATAATTTATGAAAGCGTGTAAGTGGTAAAGATGCACTTATGAATGATAGAATTGTTATGTTTGAATGCATTTGTTTAATGTGTTTTTTTTTTAATACATGCACATATGTTATTAAATGAAAATGAGTATGCTAACAGTTGAAATGTCACAGTTATTACTAACTCATAGAGTTGAGAACATTTCAGGGGTTGTTAGACCTTACAACAAGGAAGTTGAAAGTCAAGTAGCCACTTTAGCATTGACTACAGGAAATTTCTGTTCAAAAAGTTTAATTGTTGAAAATAATGATGTTGCAAGAATGGAAAGCCTAATGGTTGAAAATTCATATGCAGGGAATAATAATTTCATTTCTATTTAATAATTGATTGATAGTTGTGATTGCATTATTAAGTGTAGACAATTCTAATATCACTTTGTAATATTTTGTACATATTGCAATGAAAGTATATTGTATAGGAAACACTAATGATGTGTTGGTTTAATGCAAGATGGAAACATTGTAGAAAAGTGGTCTCAAGTATGGTGCTGCAGAGAGCCATCATAAACATTGATGTCTTTTGTGCAACAACCAAGGAAATTATGAGATAGAATTTCATATTTTGGAAAAGGTTGAATTTCCTTATGAAATAAATTTAAATTTTCAAAATGATTTTTTTATAAAATTGTCTCATAATGACTGTATGTGTGTGATACAAATGAGATAATATTTATTAAATTGAAAGGCTTGGAAATAACAACTACGGTTGGAGACACTAAATCCCTATAAATTTATAACCTTGGTAGGATTTTGGTAATGAGTTGGCACTCTCCTTGTGTGTGAAATCCTTGGAAAGATGGATCATGAAGGGACTGTGTAGCAGTGAAGGGATACATGAGCTTAGAAGGGTGAGTGCAACGAGGAAGAAACAAATCAAGGATTCTTATGGCATGGTATCTATAATCATGAGGTTGTGTCAAATGGAAGAATGAGTTGAATTCTTTCCTGAAGTAGCTCTATGGAATAGATAAAATGACTTCCAACCACAAAATGAATACATGAATTGGTGCTTGAAAATAACATAACTAGGGGGATAACAAGATTCAATGGCAAAGTCTTGGAGATTTTTGAATTGTACATTGTATATGTGTATATACTGCATTGAGGAAAATGAATAAATAAGGGGGAGGGGAATGCAATACCCCTAGGTTGAACCCCATTTGTACATATGTTTTATAGGTTGGTGAGCCAGGATATTATAGGACAAAGTACCTATGTGGCTATTAGGCTGGAGAGTCTGGACTGGCTAAAAGGCCAGCGTGCCTATTGTTGTAATGTGTAAACACTCATATTTTAATAAAGCACATCATTGCTACTAACCTTCCACACAAAAGAGATGGGGGGGTAAACTTCACTAGGATGGGAAAGGGGGCTAAGAGTCTAAGAAGGGGCTAAGATTGAGGGCTTAATCCCAAAGGAATATTATATTATTATTCATAAAGTCTAAAGTAAGGATATAACTTTATGCTATCCTAAGTTCCTAGGGGAGGGGAACAAATTACAAGTGGGAAAAAGGGAGTCCCTTGGGTGCCATGTGTCTTAAAGGACACATGCATATATATATATATATTGGGATATAGTTTAATTCCCCATATTATGGTTATCATTCATTCATGATTTCTAGTATTTTTAACTCATCCATGCTACCATCCATACTAGTACATGATGTTGTTGCAATTCGAAGAGTTGGGTTATCAGGCCCATGGTCGAAGAAGCAGGTTGTCGTGCCCATTGGAATTTTCTCTCCAGATAAGAGATTTATTGTGGGAAGGAAGTGGGTTTCCAAGCCCGTGAGAATTCACTTGAAGTGGAGAGAACTGCTAGGAATTAAATCCCAAGGTGCCAAGAGAAAGCTATCGGGCTCTAAGACTCCCTATCCGACCTATTTTTCAAGCCCCAGAAGGGAAGTGGGGAAGCCGAGGGAATGTTGAGAAGAGAAGGGGAACACTTCCTAGGGTGGTATAGGCATGTTTGGGATGAAGGACTATAGGATGGTTGTTAGAGGACAAGCTGTGGCTACAGGGCTCTGAAACTTCCTGTCTGGTCTGTTGTTGAAGCCCCAGAAGGGAAGTGGGGTAGCCAAGGGACTTTTGAGCATAGAAGGGGCACACTTCCTAGGGTGGGACAAGAATGTGGGAAATGAGAGGTTATAGGTTGGTTTCTAAGGTCGACACCTAATTTTGAGAATTTTTGTTGTTTTTCAGACCATTGACTAGCTTAGAATTTCCTTTTCCCAGGTAGAGTTTAGCCCCAACTCAGGGGTGACCCATTGTTGAGACTATGAGAAGTGTGTTCTATGGTTGGGAGGAACGTGAAAGGTATGCATGCATTTGGTGTTTAATTCACTAAAGATAAGTGTTTTTATGTGTTTTTGAAAATGCTATGTTATGAATTATGATGTTCTGTTATGGAATTTCTATTGTCTTTATGTATAAATTATTATTGTTGTATGTTGTTATTAGTCTGCTTAAATTTTTTCATATGCAGAACATATCAATATATTTAATGGTATTAGAGTGTTAAAAGAGTTAGTTTTGCATGGAATGGCCCAGCCTAGGTGGATGGGTATGTTACAAAGGATCAATTTTGTTGAGTTGTTGGTACCAAGTACGTTACAAGGCCTATGCTTTGCTCTCTTTTCCTCAGTTATAGAAATGAAAATACAAATAAAGAGGCACTCAGTGTGGAGTTTCCTCCTTTGTTATGCTCTCAAATACCACTCTTAGATGCTCTTCTCAACTATGGAACAAATACAATGCTAAAGAATGGAACCCTTTCTCCTCCTAGTAGCTCAGTATTTAACATAATACAATAGCCATCTAGGGTTAGGGGTTTTGCATCTTTAACCCTCAATTAGTGATAAGGTTTTCAACCTTCTATAATATTCATGAAATTACACACGTGACTAGCCCTCCATGTGTGAGTAATGGGGGCTGACATGGAATCCACTCATACCATGGTTGTCAACAAGGTAGGTCGACTTACGGGGGCATAACCTTCACATACAAGCTCTGATTAAGATGATTTTTGCACTATTGGAAAGGCATCGGTGTGTAGATCAAAATAAAGGGTGTGTGAACAAGTTTTAGATGCTATAACCCCAAAAAATTATGTTTAATGCCTAAAAATGGATCTAGAGGGTTTTGGACCCCAATTTTCCAAATTGGGAGTTGTTGCTAAAATGGGTCTTGCAATCTAATTCCTCTGATTTTTCTGCATATAAAGTACCAAGATAGATAAACAATTAGATAACAACCCTTTCTATATCACTCAGTGTCTCATAGGATCTCTGAAATTATCTAAGAAAAAGGTAAACATTTATTTTTATTTCATCAATACAAATTCTAAGTCAAAATATTGCAAAATAACAATCCGCTTAGCATACTCAACCCCGATTATTAGTTGGGTCAAGATAAAATGTATAGGGTTAGAATTAATAATAAATAGTTTTATTAAAGAAGTGTATATTGTCAAAGTTTTTGAACAACATGAACTGTTACCAATGTCAACTTCTCAATATGAGAGTACCACAATTCTAGTCCAACGAGCCTCTTACTAAGACAGTAAATGACATGTTCATGATGTCACTCATCTTCCTGAACCAATACCATATTAATGGTTGATTTGGATTTTATAATATATAACATTAAGTCCCTAATATAGTTTAGAGGACTCAAAAATGGGGATGACATGAGGGCCTTTTTCAAAGCCTCAAAAGAATGTTGTGCTTAGTCATCCCACATAAATGAGACTCCTGTTTTTAAAATATGCATGAAGCCATTTATAATATTATCATAATTTGTGATGAATCATGCAAGGATTTCACTTTCCCTTGAATAATTTGAAGTTGATGGTTAGAGCATGGGGGGTGGAATTGAACTTTGCCTCTACCTTCAAAGGATCAACCACAATCATGTGCTTGAACACAGTGAATCCAAGTAATCTATGAGACTCCACAAAAAAGATGAATTTATGAGGGTTCATGTGAATATTATATTATCTACATCTGTCAAACACCGTGTGAAGATGAGGTAGATGTTGAGCCATTTTCTTAGAATGAGCGGCCAAATCAACCAAATAAGATTCAACAACATGCTTAGTATCGTGGAAATCATATGACATGGCCTAATGAAATGTATACCCGACATTATTAATATTGAACAAAACTTTTTTGTATGCAAATTCTCTCCAAGGAAAAATAAATGTAGTCTTTTGTTGATCTTCCATATGAATATGAATTTGATTATAACAGGAAGATCCATCCATAAAGGAAAACACTTCATTTCTAACACACTCTTCAATAATATGATCAATGAAAGGCATAGGGTTGTTGTCTTTTGTACAAGCCTTATTCATATTAGAAAAAATAATATAGACATTAATCATTCCCTAATTCTTTGTGACAAGAACCTGATTGGATACCCACTTAGTCAAGGGAACTAGGAAGATAAAACTAGCTCTATGTAACTTTTCTACCTCGGATTTGATGGAATCATCTTTATTTGGATTAAATAGTCATAGATTCTATTGAATAGTCTTATAATGAGTGAAATTTTGGAATTCATGATTGATTATTAGAGGATCAACACCAAAAATTTCTTCTTAAGACCAAGAAAATACATCATGAAATTCCTTGAATAGAGCAATATAAGTTTGAATTTCATTAAGAGAACAATTTTATCCAACTGATACATTTTCCATGTTGTTGAGTTTGATAGATGAATTGTTACGAGGAAAATATCTCTATGGCTAGGGAAAACCACAATAGACGGAAATGACTGTAGAAATCAACTCTATTATCAAGTATTCTACGTAAACAAATATGCTAGCAAGACAAGATAACAAGCCTACCTCATCCAGATGTTCGATGAAGTCCACTGTTGAGCACTTGACCCAAAGTAATATACCTGCAACTAGTCCTCAACAACCAAGCAAAGAAAGCATATGGTGATAATAAATGATGTTAGCACATTCAATAGCATAATCCATTAATAAACATGACAAATAAACCCATGGAATAATAATTCAAATATTTGCAAGATATCAATTGGACAGGAAAAGAGTATTTCTATTAATATATGATCAACATTATTCAGCAAAAGTGAAAATGTTACAGACTTCCATGTCGGCATGGTTCGGAACCGAGAAACTAAGTTCCTTTCAGCTGGGCCTCCACCACTTCAATCCTCCACCAAAGGAAATCTCAAAGAAGAGAGACAAAAAAGTTCTCAATCAAAAAAGGGAAGAGTTTGGGGGTTGAACACTGTGTTCAGACTTAAAGGACAAAGGGATGTAGACTCAATATGAAGTAAATAATTTCTCCAGAGTAACTTTGCTCTCAAAGTTGAATTCTTTCTCTTGTTCTTCGTAGCTCAGAATTGGCCCACTATAGCCTTCAAATGGAACTGAAGGGTCGATTCAGAACGTTTCCAGTATATGGAAGGCCAAGGATCATACATCTCATATCGTGACATAGAAACCCAACACTAATTTTCATTTTTGGGTAAAAATCCTGATGTATGCGGGCTGTAGTGGTGCAACCTCTGCATATGCATGTTGTATAGTATCTAAGGTGTGTACATGTGGAAAAATATGTATTTTTATCTCTAGAATTTACAAGCAGGGATGATAAGTCTACATAGGGAAATGGAAAAAGGCCTTCTGTGCAATATTGCATAGGGTGAGGCAAATCTTGCTATAACAGATGCCCCTTAATGTGTGAGGTCAAAGGAGTATCTGCGATGGCCAAAATACATTATAAACAACCCATAAGTGTTGTGATGGGGACCCAGCTGGAAGAACTAGTTGCTCATTACATTCTGTACTGACTTTACATACATGGTTGCGAATAGAATTACACTACATATTCATGTGAAAATATACCAAACAACTATCCATGGCCATGAATAGGAAAATACAAATGTGGTTACATGCCAAAGGCTGTCACAATCACTAACAAGGCCCAGTAGAACCAATCTCAAAATCAATCTGATTATATTTGTATTAATGGAGTACAATCTGATCTCCCATGATCACTGAAGTCATATAGGTACTGGTCTAATGAAAAGGAAGAAACAACTCGGGAAAGTTACAGCCACATACTAATTTCTTCAAGTCTTATACACAATACACCAAGGGTGCAATTCTAAATCATGTGAATAAAGGAGTTGAGGTCGAACACAATGAGACATCATTTTTTTACCAGTCATTGAGCTATATCATTAACAAATGCGAGACAAACTACCGATAATGAAAGTAGGTATCAAAGCACCGAGTACATTCTTACAAGTGTGAATAAAGGAGTTGGTGTCGAAAACCTAAAGAATCCATTGATTAGGAGACACTGATGTATTCCAAACTATCGATGGCGAGAGAAACTACCATTAATGACTGCAAGCCTCAAGGTACTCATAAGACTCTAGGTCCCATTTCCAAAATAGATGAGATGAATTAGATGGAAGGAGACTCGTTGAAAGGAGAGCATTAAGTCATCTCTCATCATTCAACACAAGGTACAAAGAAGGAGCTTCATGATTTGGAGGAAATTGGACGAAGAACATGTTCACGAACCAACGAACCTGTGTGTCTTTCGTGTGTTCCAAGTGAAAGAGGTACACAAAAAAGACCCTCTGAATAGTAGTCAATGAGGAAAACTATTGACAAAGGTGAGGAAGCCACCAATAAGGCTAATGGAATCCAAGACATTGCATGAATCCCAATGTGTGAATAGATGTCTTGTTGTCAAACACAAGGGAAACCACCCAGTCAATGACCAATGATGAAATGTCGACTGATGGGTTCAAGGTTACCTACCAATGATGAAAGTAGGACCAGGGTGCATGATAGGACTACAATATCATGTGACTCTGAGACAAACTGAGGGTATGGTCGACATGCAAAGTTAAGATTTATGAGAAATGGACGACATAGGCTAATAGAATTCCTTTGAACAAGAGCATGAGACATATGGAAGACTATGACAACATAGACTCAATGATGAAACCATGAGAAGAAGGAGGCATCAATGAAATTATCTATAGGGACTAGAAGAGTAACCAGTCGATAGAGAAGACTCTATAATGATCCCATATTCCTAAGGCCATGCTAATCCCAAAATTATGATGATAAATGGACTCAATAACTTTGTGCTCTGTTCAAATGCGACACGACTGTTGTCAATATAAGATAATACTCCCTTCCTAGCCATCTTTTTTTTTTTTTTTCATAGACAAATGAATGCTATGATACATAGGAGGAAACAAGTGTCGCAAGTAAGAAAAACTAGTTCCAATAGTGGAACATACCTATGCTCAATGCAAGGAGATGCATGCAGGAGATGGACACTCAGGGGAATGTTCCCTCCTGGGTATAGGGTGTCAAATTACGAAGGATATAAATGAGGCTCTACTTGGTTGAGGATGCAAAGACAGTTGAGGCAAACGGTTTATAACGCAAAGAGAGAACCGGCTATAGACTCAACATTGCAAGCAAGGGCATGAGATGAAATCACAACTTAACACCAAAAAATGTCCTTTTTCATGACATTTAGTCTACTTGGTGTGAAAAAAGGATAAACTTGTGCCAAATAGACATCCTTTCAAATCCAATTTATGAGTGTGAAAGAGACAAGTTCACTCGGCAATCTTTTCTCTTTTTGAAGACGAGTCGGAAAAGAGCTTAACTAAGACTCACGACCTTTCAAGTCTAATTTAACGAGTGTGAAAGGGACAAATCACTCGGCAAATTTTCTCTTTTTAGATGATTCGGAAAATATATTAACTCGAACTCACTTGGGAGAGTCTAGGCGGTAAGTCATGGGGGAGGCCAAGGCTCCCATGATAGACTTATGTGGAATGTCAGTATCTTACGAATAGTCGACATAAGCTTGGGAAAACCCAAATCTCTCCAAGTCGAGGAGGATAAAGTGTCGAAGGAGGTTATCGTCTCTATGATATATTGGATAATGTCTCTTACCGAAAAGGACATAGGTGGGGGCATTGGATACCCCACAAGACCATATGAATTGAAGGGAACTTCCTTGGGGCTTGGAGGGAGAGTACTTGGAGGGAGAGTACTCAGGGAGAGTAGGAATCTCTATTGTTCATAAGGAGCGTTATCAGGAATTTTGACGACATGGTTGAAGGATGCATCACCCTCTACAAGGAGAGTAATATTGACCAGAGACTGCATTGGTACGACCACTTCTTCAATTCTAGGTTGAAGAGGATGCGTGATAACAGGGATAGGGGACACATCATCCTCGACAACGGGGGTGTGGTCAGGAGAAGATTGCAGTGACATTACTATTGTGTGGATCAACAAAGAAACAAGGTGTGGGGAAACCATATATGCCTCAGAATCTGAAGGGCCCTTAGGTGAGCCCCACGCTTCTAGTATCCCAGTAGTAGCTGGACACAAATGAGTAAGGTGATCTCCTTTGCAAGTATGACAATGGAATTTAGGCCTATGTTTGAGATGTCTAGGCTTCTTGATGCCCCCAACATCATTCCCAACGGCTAGAGACATGCTCTCAACATGACTGGAAGAGGTGAGAGAGTCATCTCCTACACGATGTATAGAGGTTGGAGATGTGGCATTGATACGACTCATGGAAACTAGAGTGATGCCCCCAACATGACTAGCAACAACTGGTTGCAGGTCTTCAACATGACTTGCAAAGGTCATCGACCATTCTCCAACATGACTAGTAGAGGTTGGTGATGGAGCTCTAGTATGAATGGCAGTGATTGGACTAGTGGTGGGCTGTGGAATTTGATACCAAGGTCCAGGGAAAGATTGGCTTTGAAACATTGCAGGCTAGGATGGGTCCTAGTTTACCCCATGTCCTTGTCCAGAAAGGTAGTATCCTCTGCCTAACTGATCTAAAGAGATGTGTATGGGCATCATTACTAAAGTCTGTGAAGAGATGAAAGTATGATAAGGACTATTCAAGTGAGGATATATGTTGCCCCTTTGTGAAGGGGTTCCATGAAGAGGGTAGCCCAAACTGTAAAACTGATTCTCCCCATATGAAAGACCCGGGGATATATGTGGACCTGCCATGGGAAAAGTGTTCAAAAGAGAAGGCATGGTGGACAAAGGATACACGGATGGGGTGTAATAAGTAGAATAAGAACCCATTTGAGTATTGACTCCTGAAAGAGCATAGCTAGGACTGATCTGTAAGAGGGGAGGTTCCAACCTCCCATAGTGAGAGTTGGTTGAGGTACATGACTCATATTAAATGAAGATGTAGGGAGCGGGGCCATGATTCCCCCAGATCCAATGCTAGTATTCATATAAGTGGGCCAAGGAGAGGATTTAAAAGTTCCCACTTCTTGACTCCGCCCATGTACCTCTGCCACTTCTTCACCACCGTAGATTTCGTGAAGCCCTTTGCTTCTGGGATTCACGTCCCCCTTTTTGTCGACATCAACACAATT
>JZKD02S0384819.1:9842-38208 GCA_000966675.3 Picea glauca
CTTACAGGAGCCATGCGTAGTTAAGGTGGCATTTAAAGAAAGATATCAGTACGAGTTTGATTGAAGGGATACCCAGTTTTGGGTGAGTGAGGCACGCTTCTGTGGGGAGAATTTTCCTGAGTATATAAACTCAGTCTTTGTATTTTGTAAGGATCGATGATTGAGCAGATCTCGCTACTGTAATGTTTTAATAGTTATTCTTCTTCTTACTCCATCTAATTTTCGTCTCATGCTAAGAGAGTTCATTATTGACTGAGTCGTGCGAGTTATTGCGGTTATGTTATGATAAAATATTTATTGTTGCATTGTTGCATTCTCTGGCTTGGCGTTTGAATGTAAGACGATATCACATTTAGACATCTTCTTCCTCAGTCTGTTAGAAACCTACTTTTTATAATAGACCTCCGCTTTTCTCTTGTACAAGTCTTCCACCTGTTCACCCTTTACTAGTTTCAGAGTTGGAACGCTATTGTTTTGAGTTTCCCCCCATTCGATCACCCATCTATGAACAACCGTGACATAAAATTGATGGGCGTCGGGCTCTGATCCTGTTAGCAATCCAGGGGTGACTTCTGTCGCCAACATTTCTGGCGCCTTTGTCGGGGACTAAGTTGAAGATTTTCCCTGGGCAGAATGACATTGAGCCTCTGATTATGAAGGTGCATCAGACATCAGATCCATTAAAGATTGCTACTGTGCACCTGGAGACTCCACTATGGTGACTCCATTGTTTCCACATCACTGTTTTAGCTATGACTACTGTTAGGACACCTAAAAGATAAGCCTAAGGAGCTTTCTCGAGAAGGTTTCAGCAACTGCTTTCTCAATCTGAGAAGCTTCTTGGGGTAACGACAACGTTAATATCTGGCCTTTAATGGTGAACAAGGACCAGGCATATTTGAAGCTGCGCATCTTTCATCTGGCAAATCCATGATTCGAGGATCGATTGGCGACTCCACTGGTTCGATATGGAGAAAATTCTGGCTCAAAGGTTTGCTTTCTGTGAATTTTCTCAAATAGTTGGTTTTGCTAATGCACTTCCTAATAGGGACCAATGGGAAAATTTCCTCTCTGAATTTCATGCAACAAGTTGGGAGGAACCAACTAAGCATTTACTGGACTTCCATGAAGCTATTCACCGACACAATATCACGCATGAGGATGTCCAGATTAAGCTCTTCAGGTTTTCATTGAAGGGAGCTACTCTTGAGTGGTGTCGATCTCTTCCCGCTGTGAGCATCCGCTCTTTAATAGGTTTTCATACAGCTTTCAATGTTTTTTGTAAATATTACTATCCAATCGATGGTTTGTATGAAAATTGTTCTGAAGAATTTTCTTTGCTTTGTGAAGCCTTTGTGGGCCCTGCAGACCATGTCTGCGATGAATCCCTTACTGTGGAGGAAATCATCTTCTATGAAAAATTTAAGGTGTTGAATGATATGAGTGGTGTTAGCTCGAGAATGGAAGCATCTGACATAATATCAGATGCGTTTTTTCTTTTAGATGTTCATGAATATCAACACGTCTCTTGTGGAGGTTATGAGTTTGTAGAGCAGGTGTGGTCCATGGTAGATGGCTCACCTAAATGTCGGGTTGAAGCAGATATTCCTAGCAACCCTGTTTCTGAGGACGGAGACCTTCTCGTTTGTAAAGAAGAGATTATTGTGTAAGAGGTATCCTCTCTTTTTCTCCAAGGAGTTTCTCACAATATATTTTTACCTGGGAAGAAGATTATGTATGAGCAACCAGAAGTAGCGGGTCCCACTGTCCCTGAAACGAATATTTTTTACGGGATCACCATTTTGGAGGAGAGCCAACAAGAAGAAGAAAAAGAACCAGAGGGACAGTCTGCCCTTCGTTCAGAGCCAGTCAATGAGCAGCCACCACCTGAGATCAGTGGGCCTACTTTAGTTATTCACCTCCCTGTGGTTATCAGAGACATTCGGCCGCGTGTGAACAACTGTGTAGCAGGAGAGGTTGTATTTCTCCAATTCCTTGGAAATGGCCACTCATTCGATGACCCTGTCAGCAAATACATAGAGTGGCATTTCCCCTATGGCTTGGAGCCGCCATATTTCATCTCAACTCTAGCCTGTAAGGAGGATTTGATGAGTGTAACCATTCTAGTGTCACGGCTACACCATCTGTTGATGATCATTGACAGAAGGAAGGAGCTTCTATCCAGGAAGCTGCTTGTATGGCTATGGTGGAAGTTTTCTTTCACCTAGCCCATGTAAAATATTTTATTAGCATTAGGACTGTATATAAATAAGCTCCTCTAAGCACGTAGCTTTATTTTGTTGCTTTTATTTTTCGGCTTGTATTTTCAACAGCATGATATTTTGAGCCTAACTCCATAGCCCAATGGAAAGGCACTGAAGCTGCGGAATGAGTTCTTAGAGAATCACAGGGATGACTCTATCGCCCATGGAGCCTAATGTTAGCGATAATTCTTGTCTTAGGCTCGAGAGCATTCGGGTCTGCAAGTTACATTAGAAGTGCCCGAGCGTAGCATGGAAAAATCTCGTTTTTCGACTTCCAATCAAGCGAGCAGGCAAAGTATGACATCAATGGCCAGGATCCCTGTATAGAGCAGATCAACGATCAGTGGGTAATCGAGGTTAGAAGAGTTGCGCCAGGATTAGCGCAATGGATAGCGCGTATATATCACCAAAAAAATTATCTCAGTCGTCCATCCAGAGGTGACACCTGGAAGCAAGTAGATCCATCTCGGTGCCTCGCCCATTGCGACTACAATGCACAAAAAACAACTCCATCATATCCCGATACGCGAAGTAGCAAGCGCATTCAGGAATTGGGCCCACAAGTATTGGAAAAAGTGATCTCAGCCATCTATCCCGTAGGGACACGTGGTGCGCAATTGGGCTCCATCGCCTCCTCGCCCCTCGCAACTTTGAAGAACGAGGACCAGCCTCCTCCCAACCATGAGACACGAAGAGCTGGAAGAATTCAGGACTCGGGCCCACAAGTATCGCCGAAAGTGATCTCAGCCATCTATCCCACAGGGACACGTGGTGCACGATTGGGCTCCATCGCCTCCTCTCCCCTCACAAATTTGAAGAACGAGGACCAACCTCCTCCCAACCGTGAGACACGAAGAATCGAAAGAATTCAGGACTCAGGCCCACAAGTATCATCGAAAGTGATCTCAGTCATCTATCCCGCACGGACACGTGGTGCGCGATTAGGCCCTATCGCCTCTTTGCGCATCTCAACTTTGAAGAGTAAGGACTGGCTCCTTCCCATTCACGAGACGCAAAGTGTCGAAGCTCCTGAGCATATCATCTCGGACACTCCCTGAGGAAGCAGTTAATGAAAATCAAGCAGGTGGTTGAAACCTCCTTTCAGTCATTAAGTAAGTGGAATGGAGAGTCTGGCAAACCGTCTGTCTGAGGAAGTCCTGTGTATCGATTTTCTCAAAGGATCCATGCCGAAGTCTTCAGCTCAACAGAGAAGTCTGCACACGCTATCTTAACACTTATTAGCTCAGCTACCCTCCTTACAGGAGCCATGCGTAGTTAAGGTGGCATTTAAAGAAAGATATCAGTACGAGTTTGATTGAAGGGATACCCAGTTTTGGGTGACTGAGGCACGCTTCTATGGGGAGAATTTTCCTAAGTATATAAACTCAGTATTTGTATTTTGTAAGGATCGATGGTTGAGTAGAGCTCCCTACTGTAATGTTTTAATAGTTATTCTAGCTTTCAACTTATGCATCTGTATATGAGATTTATTGTTTTATGACAGACAATTCTTCTTACTCCATGTAATTTTCATCTCATGCTAAGAGAGTTCGTGATTGACTGAGTCGTGTGAGTTATTGCGGTTATGTTATGATAAAAGATTTATTGTTGCATTGTTGCATTCTCTGGCTTAGCGTTTGAATGTAAGACGATATCGCATTTAGACGTCTTCTTCCTCAGTCTGTTAGAAACCTATTGTTTATAATAGACCTCTGCTTTTCTCTTGTACAAGTCTTCCTCCAGTTCACCCTTTACTACAACTCACTGTTTGAAGTTTATGCAAGACCTCACTTGCTCATGCATACCTCACCTAGTTTCAGAGTTGGAACGCTATTGTTTTGAGTTTTCCACCATTCGATCACCCATCTATGAACAACTGTGACATAAAACTGATGGGCGTCGGGCTCTGCTCCTGTTAGCAATACAGGAGTGACTTCCATCACCAACACCTATCATGAATGATTTAATTATAAATGGGCACGCATATGGACATCACTTGCAAACTGGCAAGGGTAGAAGGAGCAAGCCACAAAAGACAAAGGTTAACTCTGAAGTGGTTGAAAGTATTGGAGAAAACCAGCCTAAGTGGCTTGACACTTTAAAGGAAGAGATTGCAAACCTGAAATAGATTGCACGCTAAACTAAGTATCTTTCAGGAAATTTTGTGATGATGCATACAAGTGGAATTCAAGTTAAACTATCGAAGATGACATTTTTGATTATAACGTCCCCTATAAAATAGGAGTGTAGTTGTTGTATGTTACTCCTTTTTTGTAATGATGTCTATTTTTGGAATTTTGGGGAAAATTATTCATTTTGAATCTCGGAATGTAATTTATCTATATATACTATTAAGAAGGTAAATGAATGGTTGGAATTACCGAAGAGGGTCCTTCCCTCGTAGCAGGAGAACTTTGTAGTTTTTTTACGAAATTGTAATATAAGCAAAAAAGAGTTTTCTAAGACAACTGAGATTCATCACGGTTTTGATGTTCAATGTGTCTTGTTGTATTTCATTATTCATGGATGTGTGTTTTCTACTAGTAAAAATCTCTGAGTAATAGAATGAATTCATTTTTGTTGGTGATCCTTCTCACATCGATTATACTTGTTATGTATATTTGGTTATTGTTTCAAACTTCCCTTGACATTGGTGCTTTGTTTGCGGTGACTGGCCCTCATGTTCCTTATTCTAATGATTCACCAAGAGATTCTCCCTCTATTAGACGCCTCTTGTTGATAGTAGTCTTTCCTTTCCTCTCCTTTTCCATCTCATATTACTTATTTGGCTGAATATCATACATATTTTTCCTATGTTCCCTCTAGAAATACATAATTTATAACCCTTCATACTGTTTTAGGAATAGACCCCATTTCCCAATGACACTGGTCTTTTGTTTTTTCCTACCACCTTTAAATTTTACACCATGGAAGAATCTCACCTCTATACACACATTTCCAAATCTTTGGAATATCCCAAATAGTTGTATATCCGAGCAAGCCCTCTCTAGTTGGAAAGGTCAGAATCCAACCTAAATTCGGTTGAAATATTTACCTTTGTCGTTTATCTTCCAGCCTAACAGATTTACAGAGTGCTAACATTCTAGCGTTGTTGTCGGGAATTGAAGGAGAAATATTCCCTGGGAAAAATGACAAAGTTATATTTGAGTATTAATGGTGAAGAGTATTCATACGCAAAAAGTTTGTATATCATTCACCTGGCGACTCCATTTTCAAGAATCTAGAATCCAAAATTTGTACGACGACTCCACTACCCAAATATTCAATAGCCTGATGATTTTATTGGCGACTCCACTCAAGATTCAAATGATATTCAAAGACTCCATTGGAAGATGAGACCCTTTGACAAAGGTATGAAAGGATATCATGGGAAAAGACAAGTACCTAAAGTTGTGTTTTTTCCAAGACATAATATTTCTTATTATTTATTACCTTTCGTCTTTTCCTGAACATGATAAACAAATTTTTATTTAGCTACTACATTCAAATGATGATCGTGATAATCCTGAAATTGTACATCCTCCTCTTAAATTTATACAAATATCTCCTCAATGTATCATTGATTTTGATCAAAATCTCTCATCTGAGCCATTTGATAACCATGACCAAGTTGATGAGCCTCATGAAACCAAGGCTGATATTTCACCTCCTGCACTTGATCCAATACCATCCAATAATGAGCACATATGCATACCATTAAAATTACCTCACATCCTTCATGATTTTCCTCCAAATCACTATGAGTACCTATCTATGTTTGATGAGGAACATGGTGCCATTACAGCAAAAAAACGTATCCAAGGGTTTGAGAATTTTATAGATTTGTTTGAGATTGACCATGATGATGTTTGTATGAGTCAAGTTCTCTCAATCCTTGAAAGGAGATACCAAAGAATTGTTTAAACATTTACATTCGGAGACAATTAGCTCATGGGAAGAATTGAAGAGTGTTTTTTCAAATTTTTGGGGAAACAAGTAATCTCTGGACCCGCAACTTACATAATTCTATGGCTTGAAAGGACAAAGCAATGAGACTATTTCTACATTCAACAAAAGGTTTTCTAGTACTTATTATGATTTTCCCAAATAAATTCAACCCACTAAAGTTGTTTCCATGCTCCAGTATGCCACTACTCTTCACCCATATTTGCCTTTCCATCATGCTCCAGTATGCCACTACTCTTCACCCATATTTGTCTTTCCTCCTGATGGAAAGAAGACCTAAGACATTACAGAAAATGTTTAGCGATGCTCAAGAGATTCAACACAATATCCTACCATGTGAACAGATTTGAAAGGAGGGTTTGGATGCTCCAGGACATGAAGATGAATATGAACAAAGAACAATTGACTGGAATCTTGAGAATAAAATTGATAACATGATAGGTCCTCTTGAAGTTTTAAATGCTAGTGATTTCAGAAAGGATTATATTCCACTTATTGAAAGAGAGGGAATTTATGTAGTTTCTGACCCACCCCATGATAAGCATGGAGCTTATTGTTTCATATATTTATTTGTAGGCAGTCAAGGAGAGGTGTTTGCAAATCATCTTGATGAGGAACAAGTCAATGTCCCAATCTTTTTTTTGCTAGATAATGTTGCAGATGTTATTGATTTGCCTATATGTAATGAATATAATGATGATTATGTTGTTTACTTCTTAGAAAAACAAACTTTATGTTATCTCCTTGAAAATGTTCCTTTCCAACAGTATAGTGAAATCCATCAGCCTACATGTCATAGTCACAAAGAAGAAGGTATTGAAATAGCTAAATGAAATGATTTTCCTTTATGCTTTTATTCATTTGAATTGTTGAAATAAAATACTAATATCATCATTGAGACAAAGGAAAGTGTGATTATGTCAAATCACATTGATTCAATGAGACAATTTGACAAGAAACTGCATCCATTGGTCAAAGAGGAATCTGAAAACAAGTGTGTTCAACAATCTAAAGAAATTGAAAAATATGCATATGACAAAAATGAATAAATTTTCAAATCAGGAGTGAGAACCTTGCCATTATGTTTTTCTTATTTCAAATTGCTCAAGCAAAATATTGATAATGTTTTAGATAAAAAAAACCCCAGTTATGATGTCAAATTTGAAGAGAGCAGTAGACTTGCAAATAAAGAATATCTCCCATTATGTTTTTCTTCCTTTGAATGGTTAAAAGAAAATCATGAGAAAATAGAGAAATTTGATCAAGGGATTGTTTTCAAAAGTAATTTTCCTTCTCCTGAACTTGATGAAGATATTCAACAAGATTTCCACCAAGACAAAGTGTTTCAGGGTTGTCTTTCTTCCCCTGTGAATGATGTGGTTGTTCAAATTCTAAGTGGCCTAGACATGGATGAGGATTTTGAAATTGCATCTATGGAGACTTCAATTCGTGAACGAACAAATGACATAGAGTTTTAGGAATGTAAAAAAACAATGTATGCCACTTCTCAATCAAAAATACATAAATATGATGAAGAGGCAGCTGTTTTATTTGATTCATTTGAAAATCATGGTTTTGAAAATGCATCCATGGGAACTCTAGAATGTGAAATAGTTCATGTTGTTAGCTTTACACATTTGCAGAATATTATGAACAATAACTTATTCCCCTTCATTCATTTGTAAGTCAAAATAATAGTCCTCAAGCAAATTTCCAGAAGAATAATAGAACCAAACCAGATTTCTTTGGTGAACAAGAGGATAGTCTTGTTACACATAATCTGGCTATCATATTTGAAGATGTTCATGGATGTATGAAAGTTTTTGTTGATATGCATGAAAGAGTAGACAAACCTATTTCTTCCATTTCATTTGAAAATGTTCTTAGAGAAAAATAAATAGAGAAAGAACAACAAACACTTATGAAAGAGGTTTGTCTTTCTGTTTTTGTTCATCAAGAAGAAATGATTTTTGATGACCATGTGGCATGTCATATGGAAAATTCTAACAATCAAAATTTAAGGCTTAGGATGGATTTTAAGCTCAAAGATGAAGATGATGGCCAATCAACGTCAATATTAGATATGGATTGTTTTACACCAATGGTTTATTTCCAGCCAGTGATGAATTCTGATTCAGGAGGGTGTTAGTCCTAGCAGTCTCAGCGGATATTTCAGCCTCTTGATGGAAATCAACAGGGTAAATCGCATGAAATAAAGAATGCAGTGGAATAAGTGAAACAAGATTATGGTCTTATGCATGTGTTGGAAGATCCATTTGCAATTTTTCTAGAAAGAATAAGCAGTCGCAGTAATTTTGAAATTCTAAGATTCGAATTCACATATAACTTCTCAAATAGGTTATCAGTGAACAGGATTTGGAGCAAAATTGTGCAAAGTAAATGAACAATGGATGAAATGATGGTATGGATGCATTGGAATTTTGATTTCACTTGACTGGAAGTACATTTGAGTAGTTAGGGAAGGTAGGTGCAAATAATTTTGTGGATCGGGCATGTTCAAGTTTAGGTCTCTGAATAAAGTGTTCAGTCATATGATTAGCAATATGTCCAGCGTCCAGCCTCTAGGTAAGAAGGGTATGCAGACTTCAATTTTTGGCAGACATTGGTGATAGGTCAAGGTATGGCACATACTTGTCATGAGAAAAGCTCCAATGGATAAGGCATATGGTCTACTGTTCTTTGCTACCTTGCAGGGAGGATAGAATCCTTAGTTGGATCCCATGTTATCACTGTAACAATTTTTTAGACTCCAAGTCTCAGGATTTAGCAGAAGGATAAATCAATAAGAGGAGCGATAGACTAGTAGACGGGGTCACATCTAGATGATGGGGATAAACCTAGAGGAGGTGTGAAGTCGATGGGACCCGATGAGTCGTGGATCATGGATGCCTCAGATCAACGGTAGTGAAGTGTATAGGGCCAAGATATAGCGTGTGTGTTAATCTCTTGAAAGTGGGCCCATAAGAATACCATGGCTTCGTCTTGAGGGCACGTGGCACCACAGGATGCATATCGGGGGACAAGCGGTTGGGCTCAAAACCGCTCAATTTCACCCCGATGTCACGTGTCAAGATATCATTGAATCTGTCAAATCCAAGGATCAGATGTGGAAAGGGACAACTGACGGCTAGTTAAATCACCTCAGGACACTTTTTTGGGTACTTTTCATTCATGCGATGTCGGGTGAGTGCCGCCAAAAAACTAATTCAAAGGATCATCATTTGAAATCGATGGCCGAACGTGATAAGTCGTTATCCATGCAAGGACCTTCATCAGTATCCCATGATTAGAACTCAATGATGGCATTCAATCAATACATGGATGGCATTACTCTGTTGTTGGTAATTAACGTTTTATTACAGAACGGGGTAATCGCAAAAAAAAACCATTTGTCTAATTCTTGTACAAATAAGGGAGATCAACTCATGCTTATGGGGAAAACCAGAGGAAATGGAGAATACAGATCCAACGACCTTCCGCGAACTAGGATATTCAAATAATATGACAAAATTGTCGATAAAGAAGAAAGAAAGGCTTGTTACACGAATACTAGCAACAATATTTCACACAGAGCTTGTAGATGAGCCGAGGTCAGGTGAAGGAATTAGACTAAATCCTATCATGAAGGATTTAATTATAAATGGGTACGCAGATGGATATCACCTGCAATATGTCAAGGGTGAAAGGAGAAAGCGACATAAGACAGAGGTTAAAGCTGAAGTGGTTGAAAGTATTGGAGAAAACCAGCCTGAGTGGCTTGACACTTTAAAATAAGATATTGCAAACTTGAAATAGATTGCAATCTAAATTAAGTATCTTTCAGGAAATTTTGTGATGATGGAGACAAGTGGAATTCAGGGTAAAATCTAGAAGATGTCAATTTTTATTATAACGTCTCCTAGAAAATAGGAGTCTAGTTGTTGTATGTTACTCCTTTTTTGTAATTGATGTCTATTTTTGGAATTTTGGGAAAAATGATTCGTTTTGAATACCGGAATGTAATTTATCTATATATATTATTACGAAGGTAAATGAATGGTTTGACTTACCAGAGAGGGGTCTGTCCTTGTAGCAGGAGAACTTTGTAGTTTTTTATGAAATTTTAGTATAAGTAGAAAAGGTTTTTATGAGAAAACTGAGATTCATCACGGTTTTGGTGTTCAGTGTGTCTTCTTGTATTTAATTATTCATGGATGTGTGTTTTCTACTTGTAAAAATCTTTGAGTAATAGATGGAATTCATTTGTGTTGGTTCTCCTTCTCACATAGATTATACTTGTTATGTATTTTTCATTACTGTTTCAGACTTCACTTGAAATTGGTGCTCTGTTTGTGGTGACCAGCCCTCATTTTTCTTCTTCTAATGCTTCACTAAGAAATTATCCCTCTATTAGATGCCTCTTGTTGATAGTAGTCTTTCCTTTCCTCTCCTTTTCCATCTCATATTACTTATTTGGATGAAAATCATACCTATTTTGCCTATGTTCCCTCTGGAAATACATAGCTTATAACCCTTCATACTTCTTTTAGGAATAGACCCCATTTCCCAACAAGCCTCCTCTTCTGTTTTTTCCTACCACCTTTAAATTTTACACAATGGAAGAATCTAACCTCTGTACACACATTTACAAATCTTTTGAATATCCCAAACTGTTGTATATCCGAGAGAGCCCTCTCTGGTTGGAAAGGTCATAATGTAACCTAAAGTCAGTTGAAATAGTTACCTCTGTCGTCTGTCTTCCATCCTAACGGATTTACAGAGTGCTAACACAATGTAGCCATAAAATTCTATTTTTGTAGTATTTATATAAAATGATGAATGAAGGGATCTCAATTTGTTTCTCTCTAACTAGGATAAAAGGGGATGAAGCATAGTGACTAACCAATTTAGGGAGAGAATTACATAATTGATTTCTAATTGGTACTTAGTGGACATCATTCCAAATAAAGGAAAATTCACTTGGTATAATCAAAGGGTGGCACTTTCTTATCACTTTCTGACATATATAGGTAATTTTAGGTCACTTTCTGATCCATAGTAACTTATTGCTAGAAGATATATTAATATTTTCACATATCATTATGTGAGGAATTTTCGATCATAATCCCATCTTGTTAGTTTTTTGGACAATGGAATATCTCAGATCTATTCTCTTTTCTTCAACTCTCCATGGTGGTGGGACCCTTAAGTGTTTGATATCATTAGGAAGTTGTGGAGTAATCCTCTCTAGGGATATCCATCATTTGTGTGGGAATCAAACATTATAATGTTTAATTTTTAGTTGAAATATTGGGATAAAGAATCCTATCGGCCTCCTTTATTGATAAAAAGGGACATATGAGAAAAGGGAAGTAGCTTGCAATAAAAAATATAGGAGGAAGAGGTTACTTCACATAGCATTTTTGAGGAAATAAGTTGATGTGGAAAACTTCTCTAAGCAAGGAAATTAGAAGATAATTGGAGACTGAATTCAAAATTTTGTGTCTACAATAAGCACACAAGAATACCTTGTTTTTCCATAGGTAAGAAAAGGCCAGAATCTATAAAAAATAATGTTAAATAAATAATTCTAGAAAATCGAGAAAGGGTTACTAAATTTGAGGACATGAAATAAGAAACACATATTTTTAAAATGAATTAAACATGGAAGAAGATTAGGCACATCCATATCGTGTTGGAACTTTTCTCAAGGGATGCCTTGCTTGGTCTCTAAAGAGGACAACCCATGACCCAGGGAAAGAAATGACAAAAGTAGAAGTGTCTGAACCAACTCTAGGGTTAGGGATGAACAATATCCAAGGCTATATGCGGTTTCTATTCATTTATTTCATTCCTACTTTAGCATTACCAAGTATGATCTCTAATGAATGAATACTTGGTCGAGAAGGAAACCCAAACTTGTACTTATCGTGAACTCTTCATTTATGTTTTTGTCAAGGTTTAGTTCCAACTTCCTTGGTAGTTATCCCTACAATATTCTGACAAAAAACTTAGTAAATCTCGTAAAAATATTATCCTATCTCTTATATTAGACAACTTATGAGGTTTTATTCAGAAGAGGTAAATAATACAAAATATTTTTTTGGCATAGTAGGTTATTCATTCCTAGTAGGTGAAATACTAAAAAAATAGTGATTATTAAAATGGATATGGAAAATGCATTTGATTGATTCCATCACTCAATTTTTTTTTGTTTTACATAGGTTTGTATTTGTAGATCCCATTATTCAATGGATAAAATATTGCATGGAAATCCCTTAGATATCCCCTTTCATAAATGGAAGACCTCCCATTTTTCTAGATAAAAAAGAGTTCTATGTCAAGGTTTTCCCCTATCACCAATCCTTTACATAATTATGAAAGACTCATTAAGCTAAATACTTGATCAAGAGAGGATATACAGTAACCTTAAATGGATGATTATTGTATGATTTGATAAATAAATAAACCACTCATAGTTTGTATACGATACCCTTGTTTTAGGAGAAGCCTCGTCCATGATTACTGAGTGGTTCAAGAATATATTGGATCAATTCATGAATTCCCAGGGTGGTAATATAAATAAATATAAGAGTCATCCCCTCTCCTTTTGTAGTCCATGAAAATAATTTTAGGTTTCCCTTGTAACACAAACTGGACTACACTCAAATAGCTATTCATGCAAATTACGCTAGAATTCCCCAAAGCTATACATTGGCTTCATAATGTAAAAAAAAAATATTAAAAAAAAAAAAAATGCAACAATGGGTATCTTAGTTGATAAATATAATGGGAGGGGTAATCTTAATAAAAATAGCTTTATCTACTTTTGCAACGTATGAAGGATCAACCATGTTGACTCCAATAGGGATATTAGAATAGAGTGGAAAATAAATAAGGAAGTTTCTTTGGGAAGATGGGAAATATAGAACTAAGTTTCATATGATTCACTATAACATAATGAGAGAGCCTAAAGAAAATGGATGGCTCGATATTAAATACCATCTATGGATATTAGTGATAGGGAAAGGAATGTGGAAAAGAGTCTTTCATAAAAGATACTTTGAAGAAAATATAAAGTGATGCCTTTATCATTGACTCTTATAAAAACGAGGGTATTTAATATTGAGGCTATGCAGAGAATAAACTCATATCATACAAGATCATATCTTTTGGGTTCAAGGAAATACAAAATTAATTAGAAATTTGAAAGACAAAATCATGGGGAATACTCCATTATCTTATTATAAGGAATTATCTCCAACATTATAAAATGGTTGAAGGATCAAGGGGTTCACAAATTATGTGCTATTTGAAGATGGGATTGATTAGATTCAGGTTGTTGGAAAGACATATCTTTGTTGTGATCAATTATTCTCTATTTTATCCATGTTGCAAGGAGTGACTACTCTTAACCAATTTTCTAGGGATATAAGAGGTTGGGGTCCTCATGATATATTTTATTCACTTCATTATAGATGTTTTATTTTGTTGAAAACCATTTCCCACCCACCCAGATTTGTTCTATGGAAACATATATGGGAAGGAGATGAATTTCCAAGAATGAAAATTTATCGTTGGATCATGGTCCATTATAATCTTATAGCCTATGAAAATTTAAAAAAAACAAGGAGTCGAGGTTCATTTAGATGTTCACTTTTTTTTCTTAGTGAAAGAATCAATTATCCATCACTTTTTAGAATTTTTCAAATATATATCCAGGTTTGGTATCTCTCCTTTGTTAAACTATGGAAAATTATGTAACATCCACAAATCTTGGAATAAACATACATAATATAAAATCACAATTGTAATGGTTCATTCTAAATCAAAACTCTTCTCAGTTGATCCTAGACTACAATGTCTAAATTTTTGTGCTAGAAAATATGGTTGGTTAGAAACAAGATCATTTCCAGTCAAGAAGAATCCTCTCCAAGGGAATTTGTAGCACAAGTCTGACAAATTCTCTTTGAGGTAATCATTTTCAAGGAATTTAAAGGGAATAACTCAATGTTTCTTGAATTCAAGGGGTGGTTTTTGTTAAAGTATATCTCATATTGGAAAATCCTCTAATCAAAATTTTTATGTGGCGGGCTCCATCCTTCTGTCTCATGGAAGATCAAAATGAATGAGGATGAATTCTAGGATTGGAAACTTAATAACAAACAATACATGGGAAGGTTATCTTTGAATTTGAAGGAAATGATGAACTAAACTTGACCTAACATCTGAGGGATTATTTTAATAACCAAGAGGGAGAACTTTCCTTATATCATGGGTTTAAATTTCTCAAATCAAAGGGGATAAAAAATATTATAGTAATTAGAGAATCCATAATAATAATTCATCAAATGAAAAATAAACTCATCACTAAAATCTTAAACATCTTTAGATTTATCCAAAAAAATCCAAGAGGTTGATAGGAACTATCAATGCATTGACTACTTCTAGATATTGAGGGCATTCAACACCCTGGAAGACTCCATGGAAAATAAGGGTTTCTATTTAAACCATGGAATGGTGAGTCTAAATTGGGTGGTGTGGGGGAAGTTAATCTTTAGTTTATCTCCCATGAATAATCTCCCTCGAAAATTTAGAAATGGCATGGAATTCAAGTTAGAGGATAAGTGTCATGCCTCATTATGTTGGACGCGATGGGCCTTAACTCCACTTTCAATCATCATATGTTCCCATCATTTCTCCTAGTGTGATAGTGGAGAGGCCATTAAAATATAAATGTGTATGAGTACAATGTAGGTGTGATTTTTTATTTTTTTTTTATGCCTTGTGTATGTATTTTTTTTTTGGGTGGCCTAGTTAGTCCCATTATTTCAATTTGGCCTACTTGGATTCCTAATATCAACATGGCTATATGGTCTGGGTATGGTTTGATTCTCTCTATGATTAGGGTGTTTATTAGGATTGTCTCTAGTTCTATGGGTACTTTTCTTTTTTGATTCTGCCATTATGGATATTTAATTTTTGTTTATTTATCTCTATATTAGAATCCTCTCCTTTGGTGGCCTCTAGTAGGGAGGGTCATACGAACTCTAGTCAATGCATTCTGTGTGAAATTTATGATTTTCATTGGGCTAAGGGGAGGATTATTTATCAAATTGAGGATATTAAAGTTTCCTTCTTTCATTTCTCCTATAAGATGACATCTTAGTCTGATTAGAAAAGAGCTAATAATGTTGTACTAGTCGTAATAGTGACCTCTTCATGCAACAAAATTGAAATATTGGTAGGAGACCTATTGATCCATATTTTTTACTGGTCTAGCATTGTCATTCAACTACTCTTAGGATTTATTTTACATTTTTCTTAGCTTATTTTTCTTCTCTTACATAAAAACTCCTCCAAGCACTTAATCACTTTTTCAAATGATGTGGGCGTGGACTTGCATAAAAATGCTTAAATCTTTTTGGACTTACTCAGGTAGGCAACCCCACAATCACCAAGAGTCGTACTTCATTTCCTTTTTCGTTTTCTTTTGGTGCTTATTTAAAATTCAAGTAATGCAGATGCGGGTCCATTTTCCATCCCTAAATCCTTTCTTAAGTTTCCACCTCTACAAATCTGCAGGTTTGCATCCACTTTCCACTTTTTACTTATTTTCGTACTTAGCCATATTTCTCATTGTGGAGTGAATATCCTTACTCCTCATCACTTTTCTATGACTCGTAGGTTCACAAACCCGCAAGTCCACTTTTCTATGTCGTTATTGTCACCCTTTATCGAAGATTGTTTCACAAGTCTTTAAATTCACAACCTCGCAAGTCTGCATTTACATAATATTTCCCATATATCATTCTACACCTCCACAATTAACATTTTTTGTTTATCATACCATCAAATCTCCATTTCCCATTAAATTAATTACCATTTCCACATCAACCAACACTCCTAAAAATATAATGTCGTTATTAATTAACAGTGCATCAATTAAGGGGTGCAATAAATCCAAGTCCCGTGACAATTGATGAAATTTAAGGAATGGTCTATGGTTGATTGAGTTACCAAGGAAGTATTTAGGGGAATTTAAATAGACTAAAAATACCAACCTGTAAGTATCGACAATAGCACCACCTTTGTAAAAGAAGAAAAGATGTCAATGAAGAAGAAGGAAGTATTTTTTGGAGATACATTGAAATTTCTTGGTTGCAAAGATCAATAGTTCCAATGTTCCAAGGCATACAAGTACTACAAAAATATTCCTCCAGCTGAGAAGAAGGAGAACCTAATCTAGACCTCATGAATCACATTAGAGGGATGTGTTCCAGAATTAACTGATATGAAAGAGATCATTTAATGGTATGAATATAAATTTGTTTTTGAATGAAGAAAAAATCAAATGCAATGTGATCAACCCATTTCTTTAGCTCCCTCAACATTTTCTAAAATGTTACGACTACTTTCGCCAACTATGTGATTCAAGAGTGAGGAAGCTAGTGAATTTTTGAAGCAACATAAGGGAGGGAACAAAATCTTGAGAAACTATTTTGAGGATCCAACCTACAGCCCTGGTACTTCTAGAATCAAGGTAAACTTGCTAAAATACCCATATAGAGAATTTTATTGGTTATTTTCCCGCATTCTCAGATTGGAATCTACTATGTTTGTAACAAGAAATGTCATATATTCTATTACTTATTCCCTACATGAAAAAACCATTATCGATTGGGGTTATTTCATTTTGGGTGAAATCTCTTTTCAGTTGAATAACCTAGAAAATAACCATAAATTCTATATGGCTTCTTACCTGAATTTCACCATTTCTTATGGACACGTTTTTTAAGATTTGTCTCATGCAAAACATGTGGACTTTAATTTAGAGTCAATTTATGCATGGTATTCAATTTTGTACATACATAAGGCTCAATACAATTTTTACCCAGTCCACAATAATTTCAACTCAGAATTCAAAAGGTTAATATTTGGACATAGCACATCAAAGTTATCCTTATAAGAAACTCCCTTCGTCACTTGAAAATGGATTTATGAGTTGTCCAAATAATTCACAATAATTCGAGTATTTGGGAGTAAGGAGAAACCTTTCCTCTTACAATTTCATACATTAGATAAACTATTTGTTGGAGAAGTATGTAGAAAATACAAAACTTGGGCTCGTTTCTTCAATGAAAAAAGGAAAATACAGTTTATACCCCTACCATGGAAAATTGAGGATTTTATTGTTAAACACATAACTCACTTAAATGAGTTTCCAGAACATCACGAACAAATTGGTTTGAAGTAAGACAAACTTATCAATGTTTGTGACCCAGATAGAAAATTCACCACACATATGCAGTTAGTCGGGTATGCTTCACACTTTATCAGAATTGAACAATTCCAAGAAGGTGGATGAGATAATTTAGATCTTTGGGAACTAGAATTCTAGCAAAATCCATAGAATATAGAAGAATTAAATAGTACAAATGAGGGATACAAACAACACGTCAAAGAAACAAAAAATCAAAACCCTAACTCATCGGCAATGTCTCAAAGAAGCACTCCATCAAGAATGAATAAAAGAACTAGTGGAATGGATACTAGAAAAACACCAATTAGAGGCTCAAATGATAGTGGATATAAAAACCCACCAAGGAAAAGTATTTTGAAAACACATGTTGCACACACTCCTATAAAAAGTAAAATAAAGTTGTCATGAGTGGAAATGAATGCACCGGAATACCATGAAATCCCCCATGCTATGAACACATATGAAAATATTGAAGAAACTGACTAGTCTATACAAAGCATGTTAGAGATGAGAATAATAGTTGAATCTATTATGACTCAGGATATCGAGATATTTGAAGAGGATTTTATCACTATGCACTGTGTGGCTTACAATCATGAAACAAAAAATTTATTGTTAGAAAATGTTAATACCAAGAATAAAAAGTCATCTAAATGACGAAAATCTTCTATTGAATTGGATGGAGTAGCGCCACCTAAAATTTTAGATTTTCATGGAGTTACTGGAGATGCATTAAGACAGTCAATTGAAAAAATGGAGAAAGATAATTTGGAACTAAATAAAAGAGTAAAAGAATTGGAAGTTTCTCTAGTACCAACACCATTGTTCCCAGAACCTTTAATTTCTATGAAACCTATACTTGAATTGGAGGATATCCCCGAAAGAATTACACAATACAAAGGCTCATCAAGTTTATTGTGTTCTATAAGAAAATATATTGGTGATTCCATACAAAAATGGGTTGATATAATTCAGGAAATTTGGGAGCTTGCCCAAAATATTTTTGTCTTTTCCTTTAGAATAGAGAATTTAGAATTTCAAAGAATATATGTAGAAAGATTTGGAGAATTATGAAGTATTTTTAAAGGAAGATGTAAATACATTTTCAACTAAAGTTTTGAGTTTGAATGAACCTTGGAGAAAGGAACAAAAAAATCCTTCTCTTTATCGTACGAAGCAAATTAATGCATGTTGGTTTTAAGGAGAATTAAATAATTAAGAGAAATGATAAATGAAACTGAGGCCCTAAGGAATAAATAGAGTGATTTATTTTTTTAAGTTTGTGGGTATTACCAAGGAATTAGATGGTCCCAATTTACTGATCAATACCATGATCTTAGCCAAATAATCCTTAATGAGACAACTTAAATCATTAAAAATTGATTTCGATAATTATTTTTCCAAAACCATATAATTTTGCGAGTATGAAGTTGAAAGATGGTTGGTTCTGTCTATCAACATAAATTATGAGGTGGAAAACACATTGCATCAATCAAAAATAGACCCATGGGAATTTGAAATACAATTGTTCGAGATTAAAACCAAACATGAAATCACCAAGGCACCTTTAAGAGAGTACATTGAGGAATGGTTGAAAAAGAAATTAATTGAAATTATTGAACCAGAAAATCAAGAAACTTTTCGAGAAGTTATGCCACCTCAACAATAATAGAGGTATATAAAGGATCCAACAACAATCATCTGAAGATATGATATTTCTACATCATAGTGAGTCGAACATAAACTCTACTCTTCATTTTTTCTTCTGTCCATTTCCACTACAATCATGTATCACTTTGCCTTTGTTTACTTGGTTTTGTTTGGTATTTAGGATGATTCTTGGTTATCCTTGTTTTATCTTCCAGTTCTTTTCATTTTATGGTTTGCGGAAGCCAATCATAATCCTCTTTGAAGGGCAAATGCATTTGACTTTGTATTTAAAGACTAATTATTATTTTTGAGAATCCAAAAGAGTTACTTGGGATATTACATTGTTTTATTCTCAAATACTTTGAACAAAATCTTAAGTTATCAAATATTCTATGCATCATAATATTTTTTGTACTTTATTGAAATATAATTTAAATCTCTCTTTTATGTGTGCTGCATTTATTGTTCTCTCTATTTGTTGTATTGCTAAATGTTCTGATGAATGTTGTGATGGATATGTCAATCCTTTATATTATGTATGAATCTTATATTTTTACATTGTAGATATTGTACATATGAATTTCTTTAAGCACCTAGTCCCAAAATCTCATGTTTTGTTTTCCTTCAATGTTGATGTAAATATTTAATTCTAGTCCTTCTTAGACATTGCTTTGTTTCATTTTATTTTCTTGGAATAATAAGATTAATAGGAGTGGAACCTCTCTAAAAATGCAGGGGGATTCATATCCTTGTGAGGTTGACCTTAAGACCATAAAATAATATTTTAGATCAAGAAGACCATAACATGCTTTCTAAATTGGTTCTAGATCATCTCTAGAATTTATCACACCCTAACTTCCCTTCTAGAGATTTCCATTGGGTCTATTAGAGAAGTTTTCAAGGATTAAACAACTATATAAAAAGATCAGACAGATATGGGATATGAAAATAGAGTTTTAGACCTCAATGTCCAACTAAAAATCAAGTAAGAAGCCTTCAATGGGAATATTTTATTCCAAGTCCAAGAATATTTATGTTTCATAAGTTTATCTTGTTGTTGGGTTAATTTACTATGATTTATACATGTATAATTTTAAGTAATGTTGTTAGAACTATAAGAATTACTTAGCTAGTAGGAATCCTTTTTAAAAACATTGGTCTTCTTAAAACTCTATTATCAAACCTTTTTTATTTGTATTAACAAGTTGTATGATCAAGCCATAACTTTATTTTAATGCAACTTATAACTATTTCAATTATATGAGTGTGTGTGTGTAGATAGAGACAAAGAGAGACCCAAGGGTTAGATCAAGCAAACATGAGCCATACATGTGATATCTACCCCAAAATTTAGGCAAGTCATTGATTTGACTCTCTTGATTCACTTGGAATTAGGATATGTAATTAAGCTCAATGATTTACCCCATTTACCATCCATGGATCGTGGGAAAGTACTCTAATGGTTTTTTGTGCGGATCTCCTTGGATATATATATATATATATATATATATATATATATATATATATATATATATATATATATAGAGAGAGAGAGAGAGAGAGAGAGAGAGAGATCCATTTTGAATTTTTGTGTCTTCTTGAAAAATTGTTATTAGACCATTTGTTTTTATTTGAATTGACTTATTGTACAATGAATCCAAAAGTTTCATGTAATACAAGTGATAACTATTTAAATTATAGATATATAGAGATATATAGAGATAACTTAATTTCAACATTTTTTTTATATAAGAATGATGATCACAAGTGCATCTGTTTTAGAAATTGGCTATTGACCAAAAACAAAATCAACAATTTTTCATACCATATTTGTATTAAGATTTACATAATTTTTTTGCATAATAGAAATAGAAATACTAACCACTAAGTTGTATATGTTTACTTGCAAAAACAAGATATGTATTAAATAAATTATAGATTATATTTTATATGAATGGAGCCTTGCTAGATGCAAAGCATAAAATCCCATAACAAAATGCCATTACCAAGAAATTTGGATATTGGTACAAGTACAAACCTTTAATTTATAGGCCCAAATGGTGGGAGAATTATTTGATTAGTGCTTAGTGTTTTTCAATTTGGTCTATGTAAATCAATGCAATATAAACATATGAATGAGTTCACCATTTTTATTGGGGGCAACACGATTTAAAAAGGGGAAATTTAAATCCATTTTAACACAAAATGATTGTAGCATAATACTTAGAAAGGGTTATGCTTGTGTTGGAAATCCACATGTATATCTCAAACTTTTAAATAAAGCTTGTAAGATCATTAAAGATACTTATGAAGCTAAAAACATAGCGATTGTAAACAATTTAAAATTTAATTTTATTTGAATTGACTTATTGTACAATGAATCCAAAAGTTTCATGTAATGCAAATGATAATTATTTAAATTATAGATAGATAGAGATAACTTAATTTCAACATTTGTTTTATATAAGAATGATGATCACAAGTGCATCTATTTTAGAAATTAGCTATTGAGCAAAAAAAATTCAACAATTTCTCATGCCATATTTGTATTAAGATTTACATAAAAAATTTACATAATACAAATAGAAATACTAACCACTCAGTTGTATATGTTTACTTGCAAAAACAAGATATGTATTAAATAAATTATAGATTATATTTTATATGAATGGAGCATTGTACATGCAAAGCATAAAAGATCATCACAAAAAGAAATTTGGATATTGGTACAAGTACAAACCTTTAATTTATAGGACGAAAGGGTGGGAGAATTTTTTGATTAGTGCTTAGTATTTTTCAATTTGGTCTATGGAAATCAATGTAATATAAACATATGAATGATTCTTCCATTTTTATTGGGGGGAACAAGATTTTAAAAAGGAGAAATTTAAATTTATTTTAACACAAAATGATTGTAGCATGATATTTAGAAAGGGTTATGCTCATGTTGGAAATCCACATGTATATTTCAAACTTCTAAATAAAGTTTGTGAGATCATTAAACTTATGTTGTTAAAAACATATATATTGTTAACAATTTAAAATAAATATATATTTGGAATGATCAAAGTGATATAATTATAAATGATTATAATTGTGATGACATACTTGTAAGATCAATTGTTTCCATGCTTAATACACTTAGGAATGGTATCAATGATGTGCGATTTATTATAAAAATTAAACTATGTTAAATAATGCAATTAATACTTTGTATACTAATTTTTTTAAAGTGTGAAAGTGGTTTATATGGTTAATGGAAAAAATTAAATTTATTCATTTATTTTATTTTTGGTTTTTTTCCATAATTTCAATAGTTTTGAACATGCTATAGTATTTCCATATAAAATATATACAATATTAAATTGATGAACAATGCTATATATGCATTGATTTACAACTCAAATTATAAAATTCCAATAGATACACGTTAAGAATTTTTTCATTTTTATCATGTTAAAATATTTTTTCGTAAGTGTCATGGTATATGAAAAATATAAAAATGATAAACTTAATTATGAAATTATTTATTAATATTACATAATTTGAGTAAATGTATTAAAATATTATATTTAATAGTATTTATGATTGTAGAAAATTTATAGAATGATCAAAAGATATATGTTACTGCAAAGACTTACAATTATAAAAACATAGATGATAAGTACTTATAAATGAAAAGATATATGTTACTGCAAAGACTTACAATTATAAAAACATAGATGATAAGTACTTATAAATGAGATCAATCCTTTACAATTATAAAAACATAGATGATGAGTACTTATAAATGAGATCAATCCTTTTAAAAATAGTTGAAGGATATAAATTAGATGTAATTCATAATTTTTATCATTTTTAAAAGAATTTTATATTATTAATATATGAAATTTTATAAGATTATTAAAATCTCAAGATATTTTTTTTCACGACGAGAAAATTTGATTATATTAAAAAAAGGTTGCACTAAAAGTAAAGAAAAAAAGGTTGAGTACAAAAGTTTTGTAGATTCTAGAAGTAGCTCGTAGAAGGGCGCTGAAAAATTAAAAAAAACATATGGTGTAAGAAAACTTGTCCAACCCATCAAATATATAATTCCAAAGCTACTTACACAGTAAATTGTAAATTTTGATAAAGACCCCTAGTATGTATACTAATATATAGTACATACTTTTTGGGAAACTAAAAATAATCCTTCGAATCTGATCCGTTGTAGTAGGATCTAATACTGGTGATTTCAAATCCAGTAGAGGAGGTGGAGGGATTGGAGATGATGCCATGCACGACAATTCCGTAGAGAACCTAAGTGTCACCCTATTCGTCGTTCAGTCCTGAAGATATGCAACCTAATTCTGATGGGCAAAGAATATATCCTGTAGTGGTTGAGTGGTTTGGAATTGTTGGATCATGGCTTTCAATATGAAGATAAAATGGTTGGCGATGGCTGAGTGTATTATGTGAGTGGGTGAGAGGAATTTAAGGAGAAGGACATGAATGATGAGAAGAGAGTGTGTCCCTCCCCCAATTAATAAGAATCCTATGTGAAGTTGAAAAGATATGGTTCATACGAAAAGGAAAGATGATCATGGGATTGGTTATTATTTGGAGAGACCATTGACGCAAACAACCCCCAAGATTTTATATATGGTTAGGTTGGCTTATCTATCTGCGGATTCTATATATGGCTAGGTTGGCTTATCTATCTGCATGGGTATTGTTAATTCTGAAGATGTGGAAGAAGTTTGTCTTCTGGAAGAGCTTTAGCTCTTTATAGATTATATGGAAGATGGATATAATTCTTACATCGCGAGGAAGTGCTACTTGTCTCAAGTGATTTATTGTGGTTTTGAATCACCGAGGATAGATATGAGAAAAATGTTATGAGACTTGAATGTAAAATTCCCTTAGAGAAGAGCATAATTTTCATTTTTATTATTTGTTAAATAATTTATTGAAATTTTTCTAATCCAACATCAACATAATTTCAAATAAATCGTTTATTGAATTAAATCACAATTAAGTTATTAACTAAACATTATAGTTGAAGCATAAATATAAAAACAAAAATTATCATGCACAATACATAAAAATAAAAAATTCTCATCAACTAAGCTTATCATTCAAATAACTTCAAATCTTGCAAAAGCTCTCTTACATGGAAAATGACCCAAATAAAAAAGAGACAAATTACATCTGCACATTAATCTATTAGTGTAACCTATTGTACAGTACTGTACGGAAATAAAGTGACTATTACCCCAATACCCGCATTGTGCTACATTATTTGCATCACTGTAGCATAAAAACCCATGTTATCTGCATGACCCGTACCAGAAATCTTGCACTATCCACGACGACCCATCTTATAGTTTAGGTTGTAGATGAGTTTTGTTTAGACTCTTTCCCGCATCAAGAAAGTTAACTTTGTAACCGAACCACGAGATTTTTAACATTATTATTCATCCTATTGGAGAAATATAAGATCTCATCTTACATGATACCTTACCTTATCGATTTGTCTTCACTAGAATGCCAAACCATTTCCACTTCCCAACACTCGATTTGTTTTACATTAAATATTTGTGTCCCTTTTATGATATAAAATGTTTCTCCTCCAACATGGATTCTGTTTCCCAAGACGTTCTAATTCCCCAACAAAGAAATTGATTTTGTGTCATCCATTGATTTTACGAAAATAAATGCTTTTTGCATATATTTGGATCCTCGAAATAGCTTTTCTTAAAAAATACTTGTATAATTTATAAATAGTTTGATGGGTGTTTTTAAATTATACATGTTATCCACTACATGAACCAATGACATCAAATGGCACCTGTTCATTCTACGTGTGGGATTCATTGTGTCACATTCAACTTGTAGCTTTACCAGAAGGCTATGTTGACTTAGGAAAGGTTGCAGGTTACTGAAGTATGTTCCTTTCGTGCTTGACTAAATAGGACTTCCTGATTTTTATTTTTTTGGGGGAGAAGAAGGCAACTAAGGTGGGATATTTGATGATGGACAATTACCAGCAATTCATGTGTGATTTCAAACATCTCCTAGCAAAGCGTCGGATCATAGCACTATAAAAGAAGATATGTCGTTGGGAGGCGTCTAGCTTTTTCTCCCAATGCAAAAATATTTGTGCTTTGTACTATGGCCTTTTGATATGACCTCACTTAATTTGTCATCATTTCATTGCGATTCTGGCCATAAGTTTATCAACAAAGCCAACATAAACATTGCAATTTCTATCAAAACAAATAAAAGATCATGTTTTCTAAGAATATGAATATCACTTCAATGAGTATTTGTTTATTTGTTAGACAGTTTCCATTATACAAAGCATTTACTATACTATTATAATAGTTATTCAATTCCATGATTACTAGTGGATATCATTAAAAATAATCAAATATAAAATTATTTCTACTTTCATTTTTGAGCCTTCATTATTATGTCCAATTCAATTTGAGTTATGTGGATAAAATCTATTCAACAAAGGGCTTAATAAAATTGGCATCATTTATATTGACCTTTATTTTGAGATTCTAGGCAGGAAATTATTTACCTAATTTGTATCACCAAGAGGCATACTTCCAAAATAAACATATGGTTTAATCTTTTCAATTTTACATTAGTTGCTGTACACAAGAATATTTCTATGAAACCATCATATTTCAAAGGTTCATAATAAATGTAGCAACATAAATTTCTAAATTGAATATGAAATATTTTCACCAAAATGTTGGACAACCAACAATGGAATTTATATAAAACACATAGTAAAATATTGTAACTCAAGGATAGGACTATGGCACTAAAATTGTGTGTCTATTAACAACACAATGAATCTTGGGATTTAATGGAGAATAAGAGACCAACCATATCATACCTTCATCTTCTTATTTTGTATTTTTAATGAAAATTAGTAAAAACAAAATTGTGTCTAGAAAAGATTTTCTTTTATAGTTTGTGAAGTTTAGTTTTCTTCTATGGAAAAACTGATTCCATAGAAGTATAGTTTGTGAAGTTTTGAAGATACATTTTTCGGTGTCTCATCTTTCAACTTTCCTAGAGCCTTTTACTCAATATCATTTTCACTTCAAAATCTTTCCCTATTATAAAGTTGGTTTATTATAAAGCTGGTTTATGTAGAAGAAATATGTTTTAAAACAAGACAATCACTGAGAATTTATTTTTGTACTGAGCAACCAACCATCAAAACAGAAAACTAAATTGAAATGGTTGTCGTGGTCAACAAAACTGAACATGTTTGATATGCCATACTATATGATTTTTATTATAGTTTTTAATGACTAAGACAGATACACCATCCATTTCAACTTAAATTAAATTTAATATGATTTTTCTTACAATTTTGAATGACTAAGAACAATTAAGAACAATTTTGAATGACTAAGACAAATACATTCCATCCATTTCAAATTAAATTAAATTAAATTCTATTATAATGCATAGTTTTTCATGTCTAGATAATTTGTGCCCTATCATATTTAAAATACTTCTGACAACCTATTAGCTAGAAAAAAGGCCCACCCATCACTAGAGCATAGTTTCTTCGAAACTATGCTCTGAATTATCTGAAATGCAAAAGCAGATGATGTTATTACGATATTTTCTTCGAAGCTTTCTATGCTTACCAGTGATCACATTGGTTGTAAGTAGAGAACCATGCACACACCACACGAGAGTTCCAGTCGCGGTTCATCAGATTGCGAACTTTACGTTCTCTAAATGTATCTGCACTGGGATGCTTTTCTGAACTAGCACTTGGATTTTCACAATCTAATCTGACTAATAGTCCTTATAATGGCACAAACATTGCTACACATTCTCTTTGTATAACACTGAGAACATGTTTAACGATCTGGACCAGTTTCCCTCTCCTCATTTTCCCTAGGACAAGCAACGGTTGCTATTTTTTAGAGTTTGCAGTCTTTTTCATTTCCCAATGAGTCTCATGGCTTTCTGAGTTTTTGAGTTTTACGTTTTTTCATTCCCATTTCCATGTTTCACATATCACATTTTTATTTTTTTTATGTAGGTAGGCATGAGAAGACCATTATCGGTTGAAGAGGAAGTGTAGACGAGTGTACTTATTGGAGCTTGGTGGCACATGGTGGAAACTTAACCAAGTTTGCATGACACGCCCCATCCTTATTGCACACCTTGATCCTTACTGCAACAATGTTAGTCTGGACCGCAGACATTGTCAGAGCCTCCATTGCGGCTACTAAGAAATTTAAGTTTTTTGAATAATTACTTATTACTGAAAATTAAAAAAAAAATTATTGCATACAACGAGATTTAAGTAAAACCATACATCGTTTAACCAATAACAAATTTGGATATTACAAATTTCATAAATATGAAAATAAATTTTCTTTTCAAAATAAATCAAGAAAATCAAATTAATAGGGTGTGTCAACCAAACTTTGTATTAAAATTGATGAGGTAAGCGAAATAAAAAGAGTTGAAGTATTTTGAACCAAAACACACTGACTAATGTAACAAAATAGACCAACTAATATGCAGTCAAAGGTGTTAATGGTGAGGCTAAAGTTAAAGTCTCTCCCCCAAGGTAGGGACGAATAATAAAAGTAGCGGACGTCTCTAATTTTTGTTTATGAATCATGAATGTGCAGTTACATGATGTGAGATCCATTAAAGAGTTTACTTATCCACCTTCCAATTTCACCATCCATGTCATGCTATCCATCGGATTAATTTAATTTAGATTTTTTTTATAATAATAAACAATGTAAGTTATTATTATTTTATTTAAATAAATTAATAAATCATATTCTCATTCTACCCCTTAAACAAAGGATTTTCTTAAAGATTTTGACTCTCGAAAATGTATATGAAGCTAATGTATAATGCTAATAAAAATTAAATTATTTTTAAAAAGTAAAAGACAAAATTAAAAAATATATTATTATATAAATATAAATTTATTTAAAATACGGATTAATGTTTAGAGTTTTTATGGCGAAATCTGGAATATTTTTGTATATTTTTAATTTAAAAGATATTATATATTAAAAATATATTTTTAATGACTATGATAATTAAATAAATATTTTAAACAAATTTGTAATATTGACGAAATTTAAAATGAATACCATTTTTTTAATATGGAGTTGGAAAACTTATCATAATTTTATTTTTAATGAAAAATGAGAATACCATTTTTTTA
>JZKD02S0384819.1:38903-60432 GCA_000966675.3 Picea glauca
CAAAGTTATTAATATCTAAGAAAATATTTGTAAAGTTTATTTTATATTTTTAATATAAGATATTTTTCTTTTGTGAAAAAAATAAAAATAAAAATTTGATTACAAATACATGGCTTAAATTAAACAATTTTACTAAATAAGTTAGCCATAAACCATAAATTATAAATGAGATTCTAAAAGCGACAAAATTTTATTTATTTATTAAAAACATACTTAAATATTATTTTATAAAAGAAAAATAATAAAAAACATTCAACAATGCTAAATAATATCTCTAAGTTTCATTACAGAACGATTATAAAAGCCTTAATTAATAAGCTTATGTGTTTTATTGAGAAAAATAGTTTATAATTATTATAACTAAATAAATGTAATATAATATTATAACTAAATAAATGTAATATATTACAATTTTGGAAACTTTCCAAATACATAAATATTAAAATTATGTTCATTGTAGAAAGCGTGTGATTGATAATTTTTAATAATAATAATGTGAGTTAAAATATTAAATTTTATAAAATAACGTTATTTTTAAAATTTAAATATTTTTTTATTTTTATTATTATTTTTTAATATTTAAAAATGTTAATAATTTTTATATAATAAAATTGTGTACGATATTTAATAAATAGCGTGAGTGGGCTTAATGGTTAGTGCAGACACACCCACGATGGGGCGAGAAATAAAAAAAAAAACCGTTTTTCTTTCACGAACAAATCCTCTCTTTTTACGGTTTTTAAATTGCAAAGTCGAAGAACCAACTTGAACTTTCAGTGAAGGATATCAGAATCTCGAACCAGACAAGTTTCTAAGACCTTAGTGGTCGTGTTCTGTAATTAAACGCATCCCCTTCAAAGTTCCTGGTGCGGGTCTAATAGTACCCGCGAGCTTCCCCTTCACGCTTGTGAAATCTCTAAGATTGAGCGCTAGCCCCCTTTTGACAAAGTCCTCCACATGACCACTGGCGGTGACCATGGGACTAACCAAAAGATGCCTCGTGATCTCATACCTCGGATGTTTTTCTATGGGTCAGACCCATTACTCTCGATTTCTGATTTCCCAATCAACAAATCCTTTGGGCGCTAGCTTTTCCCACTAGGCCCCTTCGATTGTATCATGCCTATAACTTGGGACCCAACTATCAAGCACTTTGGGACTTCGTGCTTCGCATCTCCCGAGCGCAGTTCACTTCTCTTCTCTGAAGTCCAATATGTGAACTCCCTCCAAGACCCAATCTACAGTCCACGCTCTCCCTTCGATCGATGGTTGCAATCAAATCGCAAGCTCGCATTTCGGGTGTTTCGATATAAGCCAACCCTAACTCTTTTGATCCCCAAACTCCCGAACTCCAAGCTCTGCTCACCTTAGATCAATGGTATGAGACTCCCTGTGATCTAACAGTCCATACCTTCCCTCCGCGAATCGAGACCTCGTGTTTTAGGATTTTGGAAATTAGTTCACTCACCTCTTTTCTAGAAGTCCAATCTCCAAAATTCTGATAGTGTCAGATCAATGGTCAATGATCTTCTATGATCCTACAGTCCAAATAAACTCGCGAGTTCTCACAGCTCTTCTTTTCACTTTCTTGATTTGTGAATCAATGAAATGTTGATCTCCCACCATGTGTCCTACCTCGATGGACGGTTCCGATGATTTCGTAACTTCGGGACATCGTAAAGTCCACTCTCCTTGGAAATTTCAAGGGTTTGGGCCTTGTGCACTTTCCTTGGTATCCAACGATTACTAGTCCTTGCGCTCAGATCTGATGGCCCAGATCTGATCTCCTCCTGCGCACTCTTCTAATTATCTAGATGTGGGTTCCAACAATCCAGATCTTTCACAGCGCTCGATCCAACGATCATTGTTGCTCCTCCTGATATCTCGCTTTCTTCCATGACTTGGAAGATTTTAGATGTTTCAAAGGTCTCGACCTTCGATTTACTTCCTACGAGCCCTAATGTATGGGGCTCGACTTCCTCTTTCCCTCTTGAGCTTACGAACTTGAAACAAGTTCACCTCTTGGACCTCATCTATGCTTATGAAAAGCGCTTGTCTCTTCTGATATTGGTCCTTAGGGAATTTCAAATTCCCACGTACTCCTTGCGTTAATATGCTCGCGTCACATCCTCAGTCCATGACCTTTTTGAATCCAACAGTCTAGATCACATCGCAACTTCTAGCTTCAGAAGTTTAGTCTCTCCAATGTGCGATTATCCTGATGTCTAAACTCCGATCTTGCCAATCTGATAGTCAAGGAGGGCCGCGATAGATCCTTGGATCTATGGTCTAGGTCACATTGCTACTTCGGGTTTTGGAGGATCCATCCCCTTCATGATGATTACCAAAATTCTTTGAACTTGCGAAGACTAAGGGAGTCGAGGTGTTAACGCCTGTGACCCTTCTTCAAATCTAATGGTCGCGACCAACCTTCAATTCTCCCAAACATATCTCATCTGTTCATCTTCCAAAGGAAAGGATATTCCCTTTCGATACTTGAATCTCACTATTCTTCCTGATCTTTGTTGGCTCTAAAAGGATTAAGAGTTTTGTTCTCTTTCTCTTGAATGTAATCCTTGGTAGAATTATTTTGTGCTACACTTACATTCATTACTCAACTCTAGAACTTAATATGGTCTTGGTCTCTGCCCACCCTATAGAGATTCGGTGCATACATGAACTACCTCTCATGAGATTAATAGACTTTGTCCTCACAGTGATTGTGGGATTCAACCTTTGCAATCAAGGAAGTAATCACTCGACTCTAGGACAGTGATGAAATGCCCTGGAAAAAGTGATTCTGAGGAATTAAACTAGAGAATAAGGAAAATCAAGCAAATGTAAAAATTTTCAAGGAACAAACACATACTCTTAACTTAATCATTCAATACATAAACCATTTATAGGCATATAAATACAAGCATAAATCCATTAATTCTAATTCAAAGCACAAGGCATAAAAACACTTATCAGAACAACAAGGCATGATGCGACTATTGAGAGGACTGCTCTCTTCCACTGAACCATAGGCTCAATCACTCCCAATGGATTTATCACTGGCCACCCCCTATCTTAGGCCATGATGCTTTGAGATCCAATCTATGACCTCCATATCAACGGAAGTTAGGGATGAAGGTTACTCTCCTTCTCCTAATACAGGAATAGATAAGGACAAAGGTTACTCTCCTTCTCCTAGCTCTGTCTCTATCATCTGTGATCATAACTCACTTTCTCTCTTTCAATCCTTCCTCAGACCCAAGAGCTTCTGCACTCTTTCCAGGTCCTCTATACCCACACCACGCTTCCTTTCTTGCCTTTCTCAGCAAGATTATGTGTGACTCTAATTCCTTAGTCCATGGTCAGGTCTAGAAGCCTTACATATGTGCAGTCTACCCCATCCCCTCATTAACTCTTGAGGAGGCCTTCCCACCTACCAGCCTGATGAGAATTCATTCTTGGTTAGAGGGTTGTTCTAATCTTGAGAAATTTAAATCCAGAATGGTACTGGTTCGATGAAGGTTAACGAAACCATTCTGGGTCCCTTCCACCACCTTTTTATTAGCAATCGTGGTCTCTCTTAGCACGTCCCCTTCACAAAAGTCATGCAATACATATCCATTTTCTGTTAAAATAACAAAATTTACATTCACACCTTTGAGTTTTTTATATTTCCCTAGCCAATATAGTTATATTTAAAGACTGGGGGAAACAAGGTGTTACAATTCCCTCCCCCTTAAAGGAACATCGGCCTTGATGTTTTATCTATCAACACAATATGTATGTACATAAGTAAACAAAATTGGATATGCATGTATCATGGAATCTTCTATTTCTCACGTAGCCTCATCTGAGCCAAAGTGTTTCCACTGCATCTTGACTTGTGCAATGGTTCGATTCCTGTGTGAGGTTTCCTTCCTATCTAGTATGCATTAGGGTTCTGGCAGGAATTATCCCTCTGGTTCCACCTGGATCACAGACCAGTCAATTATATGATTAGCATCATGTACATATTTCTTCAATAATGAAACATGGAAAACATTATGTTCCTTTACAATGGGAGGAAGTGCTAGCCTATAGGCTACAGGTCCCACTCTATATAAGACTTCAAAGGGTCCACAATACCAAGGTGCCAATTTGGCACCGACTCCAATTCTCAGGAGACTCTTCCTGGGTCTAACTCTAAGATAGACATGGTCTCTGGTATTGAACTCTCTGGGATTTATCTTTATATCGGCGTAACTTTTTTGTCTATCTTGAGCAATCTTCATATTTTGTCTTATCTGAACCACTTGATTTTCCATTTCTTTCATCATGTCAGGTCCGATTTTAATTCTATCCACTGGGTTAATCCAGCTGATTGGAATCTTGCATTGTCTGCCATAGAGGACTTCAAAAGGGTTCATCTTCAAGGATTCCTGATAACCGTTGTTGTAGGAAAAATATACCAATCGTAGGTAGTCTTCCCACTTCTTAGGTTGATGCATTACATGAATCCTTATCATGTTTTCTACTATTTGGTTCACTCTTGATGTATTTCCATCAGTTTGAGTGTGATAGGCTTTGATGAACAATTCTTTAGTCTCATAACCATCCATTAGGGATTTCCAAAATTTTGAGGAAAATTTGGTATCTCTGTCAGATACAGTTTCCTTGGGCATGCCATGTAGTTTGATCATCTCCTTCCTGAAGATGTTGGAAATATCTATTGCCTTGCAAGTTGACTTGGTAGGGATGAAATGAGAAGACTTACTCAATTTTTCCACCATGACCATGATGGCATCCTTTTTCTTGGTCAAATTTGGTTAAACTATGATGAAATCTATGGAGATGGTTTCCCATTTTCATTCTGGGATTGGTAGGGATTGTAACAATACTGTTGGTTGTCATTGTTCTGCCTTAAATTGTTGGCATTCTAGGCACTTAGCTAGATAATTAGCTATGTCTTTCTTCAACCCAAGCCAATAGAATTGTTTCGTAGTGGCCGCGATCATATTCTGATATCCTGGGTGACCAGTATATGGTCTCTAATGTAGTTCATCCATTATGAACCTCTTCAATTCGTCATAGTTTGGAATATACAATATATTTCTATAAGTCAACAACCCTTCCTCGAGCATTTGGTATCCTTCATACTTTATCCCTATAGGCTCTTGTCTTAGGTATGAGGTCACGGTCTTGAAGAATCCATCTGTCTCTTTTGAATTTTTGACTCTTTCCTTGACACTCGTCTCGCAGGTGCTTATTACTGCCAGATGAATCATTTTTATACTTATGCTAAGGGAATCGACCACCCTATTTTCCTTTCCTTTGATGTGTTTGATTTCAAAATCAAAATCACTAAGGAGAGCCATCCACTTAGATTTTCTAGCATTGAGTTTTGGTTGATCAAACAGGTTCCTCAACCCATAATGGTTTGTCATAAGAACAAATATCCTACCCAAGAGGTAGTACCTCCACATTTTTAAAGAATGTACTATGGCCGCCAAATCTAGTTAATGGGTCACATAATTGATCTCATGCTCATTTAATTTCCAGGACACGCAACAAATTACATGTCCCTCTTGTGTAAGGACTCCTCCGAGTCATTCCTTACAGACATTTGTACACATGAGGAAATAATTATCCGGGTCTATAATATTTAGCACGAGTGCATGGGTTAGGAGGTATTTCAATTCCTAAAATATTTCTTCACATTTTGATGTCCAAATGAATTTAATCCCCTTTTTCTGAAGGGCAGTGATTGGACAACCAATTTTGGAAAACCCTTTTATGAACCTTATATAGAATCCTTCTAGGCCCATGAAGGAGATAATATCGGATACATCCTTTGGGGTAGACCATTCCATAATAGATTTGATATTTTCAGGGTCCACTACCACCCCTTCCTTAGAAATGACATGGCTTAAGTAATAGACTTCCTTCTAAAAGAAATCACACTTGCTAAACTTAGGGTAGAGATGATGCTCTCTTACAACTTGAAGTACGAGTCTAAGATGTTATTCGTTCTCCTCCCTACTCTTGGAGTATATTAGGATATCATCAATGAAAACCAGCACAAATTTTTCCAGGAATTTGCTGAGTACATTATTCATCATGCACATAAAAGTGTCGGGGGAATTGGTTAACCCAAATGTCACCACCACGAATTCATAGTCACGACCATACCTCGTCCTAAATTGTGTTTTGTGTATGTCTTAATCCTTAATGTAGACTTGGTGGTATCTTGACCTTAAGTCGATCTTCAAGAAGATGGAAGCACCTACCAATCGGTTGAACAGGTCATCGATTCTTGGTAAGGGGTACCTCATCTTGATAGTTTTCTTATTGAGTTGTCTATAATCTATGCACAGTTGGAGTGTGCCATATTTATTTTTCACAAAAAAGATGGGTGCTCCCCATGGAGATACACTGGATCAGATGTAGCTTTTGTCCATAATCTCCTTTGGTTGTATCTTGAGCTCAACCAGTTCTAGCGTGCTCATTCTATATGGCGTTCTATATGTTGGTAACGCTCCTGGTGTAAGTTTTATTGAGAAGTCAATATCTCTTCTCGGAGGTATATCCGGTACCTCTTCCGGGAACATGTCCTTGTATTCTCTTAATATAGGGTGGTCCTCTAGGTTTGGTTTGACATTCTCAATAGATTCCAGTACTTGTATGGAATATAAGGAACACCCCTTTCTACAATAATTTTTCATTTGAAGGGTTGATATTTGTCTCACTGATATAGGCTTCTGAATCCCTTGGAGGGTAATTTTTCTCCCTACTTCATTTACACATTTTAAAGTTTTATGATAATATTCCAATTTAGTTTTATAAGTAGACAACCAATCCATACCAATCAACAAGTCATAAGATCCCATGGGAAGTATGTTAAGGGTCGCTTGGGTGGGCAATCCACCCATGATCAATTGACAGGTTGGTATGACCTCTGCCACTTTTCGTTTGGTCCCAGTGGCTAATCACATGAACCACGATTTAACATGTCTAATTGGTTGTTGTTTACACTTATCAACAGTATGAGGGGCCACGTCACTTAAATTAGAAAATGGGTCAATTAAAATAGAAACTACATATTGAAGCTTGGTAGTCGGCTTGATTATTTTCCAAGGCTGCATAGATTTGTGGCATGCTCCTAGCCACATCATTGACGGTGATAGCTTCTTAGATATTGTAGAATCTCTTATTGTTTTGTTGTTTGTGTGGGAAGTCCCTCAATTGATGATCTTCTCCACATCCCCAACATTTTAAGGGTTCCTTCTTTAGTTTATCGGTCTTTTCTGGGACTATATTAAAAGGTTTATTTCCACTCTGAGAGGGGAAATTTTGTTGATATACACTTCTAGTAGTAAGAATCCTTCTAGAATCTTTTCCATAGTTCTCAAATCTTGAGGATTTAATCCCCTTCTTATGGAATCCCGAACTACTCTTCTTCTTCCAGTCCCCGTGAGGTATTGTCTTACTCCCAAACTGTTCATAACAATACCTCGCCTTCCGAATAGTTTCTTCTAAGGTATTTGGCTCTTTGAACTCAATCCTGTCCCTGTAGGTATGAGGTAACTCACTAATGAACCGCTGCATTTTTACTTTTTGATCTTTTATGTAGGGTACATACCTCAGTAGTTCAAGGAATTTATTGACAAATTTATCTATGGTGAGCTAACCAAACCTGATTTCATATAATTCCTTAGTCTTCCCATCCATGTATCTCTCTAACATATACTACTTCCTAAAGTATTTCTCAAACTATTTCCATGACAAGTCTTTCTCATGGACTCCTTTCACATTCCTAAGATCTTCCCACCAAATGGAAGCCTTTCCATTTAGGTTAAATATGGCTATTTGAGCCTTCAAGTTTTCAGAGTAACCATGGAATCTGAAGTATTTGTTTAAACCACACAGCCAAACTTTATCTTCTTCTCCTGTCCTAATATCTCCATCGAAATAAGGTGGTTTGGCTTTCTTGAATTCTTTAGGATCATGATTTTTGGAACGCTTTCGCTTCTTTCCTTTCCTTTGAGAACGTGAGCTTTCTCTGCTACAAGAAGATCCTTCAGATTTTCCAGCTTCCTTTCTAGAGGAATCTACCGATGAGTTTCCAGGTTGGACCTTATTCGAGGCACTTCTCCCAGTGTGGTCACTTATGGAGTCATGTTTTCGAATCTCAGGTGGACTTTGACTTCTCTTCTTATGTCGTCGGTCCACATGACTAGTTGTGGTTTCATGTTGTAGTTGCCTCTATATGTCAGATGATGCAGGAGCATTTCCCACGACAAGCGAGCCAGCATGGAAGACAATGAACAACTGGACAAGTCTAGCTGAAATTTTTTGAATTTTCATCCAAGATGATGCACCAATGTATAAATGATGCATTTATGAAAAGCACCTTTTGTATATTGTATTGGACTTTTGTATATTGTATAGGAGGCATTTAATCTAGTTAATGCTGGTAGATAGGATTTTTAATTCTAGATTTGATAGTTTAGAGTCCGAGAGGGAAAACGGATATAGACACCCTCATTGTACCATTGTAACATAATGGAAGAATTCAGGAGAAGAGAAGAGAAAGCAGAGAACAGTGTATGAAGAACACCCATGTACAGGCATTTGAATTTATAGAAGAAAGTTCTGATTCAAATTCATGGTTTGTGTTGTTTCTCTGTGTATATTGTAGATGTGCTCATGAATGTTTGCTTCTTGTCATACATTTGTTTTTATATGCTGTGTATGTGATTTCATGTTTCAACCTGAAGTCTGAAGGGGAGATGGAATGAGTTTCAATTGTTTCTCTATCTGAGCCGGGAGATTCCTGCAAGGTGTGCAGTCGAAAATCATCCGCAAGGAGTGCGTTGATGAAGGCTCAGGTAGTCTAAATTTTGTTCTTATTCACTCAGAAGTGAAAATGGGTTGTTGAAGCCATGCAAGGAGTGCACAGGCTGAAGAGAAAGTCTCAGTCGTGAATCTGAGAAGAAGGAAATCGAAGACTACTGCTGCAGGAGTGCGCAGAATCGGAAGGATTCAACACTTGGGAGTGTTGTATGTTTGCTGCAAGGAGTGCGTGCAAGTCCCTCTGAAAGAATCAGAGTGGGGAAGCTCAAGACGTATAGAACCTTTGAGATATTGTCAAAGGAGAGCACAAGAATTTTTTGTCGTCGAATGTTCAAGAAAGAGTTGTAAGTGCGGGTGTTGGAGGGCAAGTGTTGATAAGGAATACTTAGCCATTCTCAAGAAATCTTCAAAGAGGAGGAACCGACGGCTTAGATATTGTGGCGAGGATCGAAAAATCCCGTCAGTCGTTGGATTTTCCGAAACAGTGGCGAGGTTACAGTTATACCCAGGAGGACGAACCCAGAAGATTGTGATCCGTTGGATCAACAGTCGATTTTCCCGTCAGCCATTATATCTTGAAGAGTTGCGCAGGGGTTAATCCCTAGTGTACAGAGGAGAAGTCCCAGACAAGTCATCAGGATATTGGAGACCTTGTGGGTTTCGAAAACCTGAGAGAAAATCATAGCATTGATCCCGGTAGGACACGTGTCATGCATCAAGGGAGGAGTCGGGATTTAACACATCGGGGTTTTCGGAGGTAAGAAACTCTTTCACGTTGGAATCATGATCTGCGATATCCCAACGAGCTTTGAACCGTCCATCGGCGAGGACGCGTGGAAAGAGATCCTGAAGAGTCGGAGTTTGGGGCATCGGAGTTTTCGGAAGCAAGAAACTCTTGCAACTTGAAGTCACGATCCACGATATCATGATGAGGGAGCTGTGTGGGCCATAGAAGAATATAGTGGAGGAAAGGTGTCACCTCGTATCAGGGATCGGGACTTGAAGAGTTCCGTGAATTAGTGCAACGGGAATCGCGATATCCCGATACGGGATTTCCCGATCACCATAGGAGTGTGGGACATAGGCGCCAGAGAAAAGGACCGGTGTTGGAAGGTCAACCCTTGCAAGAGTCAACACCAAGTGGCATCGGGGATTAGAGAATCAGAGATACCGAGAGCGTAATTCTACACATTCCAATTCCATGAATTTCAAAACTCCGGCAGGGGAAAGGACCGGGGTCTCGTGGACTAGAAGGTCACATGAGAAAGAAGTTAGTCGGAGGGAGCTAAGGAGTGGAGAGAGGTACCATCGGGGATTGGGAGTCGGGGATCCGTGAGGGCAGTGAATCACGACCTCGTAAGTGTCGATTTCCCATCGGGGAAATTCCTGATAGAAGAAGGAAGTGTGGGTGAATATTCATCGGGGTTTGGGGATTTGAGAGACCCGATCCGGTGGCTTCAAGACTCGCGATTTTGCAAAGTCCGATTTCCCGATTTGAAGTAGGGAGATCAAAAGGAGCATTTTGTGGGTATTGAGAACTCCCAATAAGGGAGAAGAAGAGCATTTCAGTTCTTCGGGCCTAAGGAAGAGAAGGCCATGTGGGAGCGGACGTGCCCTGGGTGGCACATTTACGTCAGAGTGGTATCAGAGCAAGAAAAGTTCTTTGCTTTCTGTAGTAGAGAAGAAAATAAAATTTCACCATGCTGCCAAGAAGAGAAATACAATCACTCGATCCAGAGGATAGGGAGAACCAGAGAAGAAGAGGAAGACAAGCACAAAATCCAAAAATGGAGAGGCAGATACGTGATCTCCGAGAGAGACTAGAAGATATGGAGGCAGCGCAGAGATGCATAGCTAGTGCTGGAGATCTAAGTGACTCTGAAGGCGAAGTTGAGTTTGAACAACAAGGAGAAGTTGCAGCCGAAGATGCAGCCAATGAGCGATTAATTAAGGCTATCGCCCAGATGAGTTTGAAGACAAAGATGGACATTCCAACTTATGAAGGGAATCTGGATGCAGAATAACTTCTATACTGGATTAGAGCCCTTGACACATACTTTGATTATGAATACATCGAAGAAGATAAGAAGGTTAGGCATGCTGTCACAAAATTGAAGCGACACACAGCATTATGGTGGGACAAGCTTCAAGCAGATAGGCGCTACAAAGGTAAGCAAAAGATTAAAAGCTGGGATCGAATGATTGCAAAGATGAAGGAAAATTTCATCCCAAGGGATTATCAAATCACATTGTTCAGGAGAATGCAGAACCTGAGACAGAAGTTGATGACAGTGAAGGAGTATACTGAGGAATTCTACAAGCTAAATATCAGAGCAGGTCATCGGGAGAGCGATGATGAAAAAGTTTCCAGGTATATTAATGGCTTGAGATATGATATCCAGGATGAGATGAGTATGAAAACCATCCGAACAACGGAATATGCATATCATATGGCTTTGAAAGCTGAAGAGAAGTTGAACCGTAAGCCAGGACAGCGAGGCCGAGGTAGGAGCCAGCCAAAAGGTAAGTCAGTTGCCCAAGATAGGTTCCAGAAATCCAAGGACGACTGGAAGAAGCCTCAGACTAGAACAAAAGGACGTGGAAGTTCACATCGAGGCCAGCACGTTGAACAACGAAGGTGAAGGATACGTTGATAATAACACATTTCCTCGTACCAGAGGTAGAGGAAGAGGCAGAGGTGGAGTCATCACATGCTTCACGTGTGGAAAGAATGGACACAAGTCATTTGACTATCCAGATAAGAAGAAGGATGGAGGAGAAGATCACATCGCCGAGGCACATAGGTGAGATGTTGAAGAAGAAGACGCAGAAGACGGAAGGTCATTGATGATGCGTAAAGTACTCTTAACACCCGAGAAGGAGGGGGAGGACACAGCTCAAAGAAACAAACTTTTCAGAACTGCTTGCAAGACCAAAGACAGGGTGTGCAAGGTTATCGTGGACAGCGGTAGCACAGATAATCTTGTTTCAACCGAGATGGTGGAGAAACTGGAGTTGGAGACGATTGATCATCCGAGTCCATACAAAGTTTCATGGCTAAAGAAGGGACATCAGGTAAATGTCACTGAACAGTTCTTAGTGGACATTAATATAGGAGGATATAATGATAGGATTTTATGTGATGTTATTCGTATGGATGTGTGTCATTTATTGCTATGTAGACCATGGAAATATGACAGGAACGTAATTCATGATGGGAATATGAATACATATACTTTAGAGAAGAATGGGAGAACACATATGTTACCTTCGATAAAAGATAAAGAAGTAAAACCAGAAGTGAGAAATACTGTACTTCTCATGAGTGGGAAGGAGCTTCTTACGGAGGTGAAGAAGAAGGAAGATCCACAATTTTTTGTTGGCAGGAAGCCCAAAATCGTTTTGACTAGCACAAGAGTGGGTGATTTGATGGAAGAAATTCAGGAACTGCTGGAAGAGTTTGCTAACATTGTGGTAGACAAATTACCTCATTCATTGCCTCCGATGAGGAGCGTAAGTCACCATATAGACCTCATACTAGGAGCTAGTTTTCCAAACAAATATGCGTACAGGTTGACGTCGAAGGAGAACGAAGAGGTCAAAAGGTAGGTACAGGAACTGTTAGATAAAGGTTTGGTCAGGGAAAGTTTAATCCTGTGTGTCGTTCCAATGGTATTAAGTCCAAAGAAAGATGGAGGTTGGAGAATGTGCACCGATTCCAGAGCCATTAACAAGATAACCATTAGGTATAGGTTTCCATTGCCACGGATGGACGACTTGATGGACTGTTTAAGTGGAGCCAATTTTTTTTCAAAGTTTGATTTGAAAAGTGGATACCATTAGATTCGCATGAGGGAAGGCGATGAGTGGAAGACAGCCTTCAAAACCAACGAAGGGCTATACGAATGGCTAGTCATGTCGTTTGGCTTGACGAATGCGCCAGGTACCTTCATGAGGTTGATGAATGAAGTGCTGAAGGAATTTATCGAGAAATTTGTCATCGTGTATCTGGATGACATATTTATTTTCAGAAAAACAAAAGCAGAACATCTGAAGCATTTAGCTACAGTAATGAAGAAGCTACAACAGGAGAAGTTGTTGATAAATATGAGGAAATCTTCATTTATGAAGACAGAACTCAATTACTTGGGATTTTTCATATCGGCGATTGAATTAAAGATGGATCCAAGTAAAGTGGATGTGATTAAGAATTGGCCATCACCAAGAAATGTTTTCGAGGGGAGAATTTTTCATGGACTAGCTAGTTTCTACCAGAAATTCATTAGAAATTTCAGTGGAATTAGCGCAGCAATGATGGACACAGTCAAGAAAAGACATAAATATTTTCATTGGACTGAAGAGGCAGGGAAGAGTTTCAATCTGTTGAAAAGGAAGATTATGGAACAACCAATTCTGGTGTTGCCAGATTTTCAAAAGACGTTCCAGGTAAAATGTGATGCGAGTGGGTTCGCCATAGGAGCGGTCTTGAGTCAGGAGGACCGACCGATTGCATATTTCAGTGAGAAGATGAATGAGGCGAAAGAGAAATATTCCACATATGATAAGGAATTTTATTTCGTCATACAGGCATTGAAGAAATGGAGACACTATTTGATTCCGAGAGAATTTGTTTTGTATAGTCATAACCATGCATTGCAGTATGTAACTCAACAGGATAAGTTGAATTAGAGGCATGTTAAATGGGTAGAATAGATGCAAAATTTTACATTTGTAATTAAACATATTTCGGGTAATACTAAAAAAGTGGCTGATGATTTGAGAAGGAAATGTTTGTTGTCGCAGGATCTCAAAGTCAAGACTTTAGGCTTTGATGATCTTAAGGACATGTATGCAACTGATCAGAATTTCAGTGAAGCATATGGAACAACTGAGAACCCAGTTCTCAAAGATCGAAGTGAATGGATAGAGTATGTGATCCAGGATGGATTGTTGTTCAAAGGCAATAAACTACGCATTCCAAATTGCTCCATGAGGGAGAATCTGTTAAAAGAAAAACACAGTGAAGGCTTGGCAGGGCATTTTGGCCACGACAAGACATTTGCAAAGCTAAGAGAAGAATACTTTTGGCCAGGAATGCGGTCGGAAGTCAAGAGGTTTGTCGACAGATGTAGAATTTGCCAGCATTCAAAGGGAAGGAAACAGAATGCGGGATTCTATCAACCATTACCCATACTCGAGAAACCGTGGGATGAAATCAGCATGGATTTCGTATTGGGATTGCCTAGGACGCAAAGAGGACATGATTCGATCTTTGTGGTGGTTGAAAGGTTTTCCAAAATGGCACGTTTTATTTCGTGCCAGAAGACCAGCGATGCGACTCACATCGAAAATTTGTTCTTCAAGGAGGTCATTCGACTTCATGGATTGCCGAGAAGTATAGTTTCAGACAGAGACACGAAATTCATTGGACAATTTTGGAGGACACTCTGGAAGAAGATGGGGACTAATTTGATGTTTAGTTCTGCCTATCATCCACAGACAGATGGGAAAACAGAGGTGGTAAATAGGAGTCTGGGAGACTTTCTAAGAAGCTTGGTGACAGAGCACCACAGCAGTTGGGACAATGTGTTGCCATAGGCAGAGTTTGCGTACAGTGACTCAGTGAACAGAAGCACATGGAAAAGTCCATTTGAGATTGTATACGACAGGCAGCCAAGAGGAGTTTCTGAACTGAGGGATTCAGAACAGATAATAACTAAGAGCGCAAGTGCTGAAGAATTCGCAGAGGCGATGAAAGAACTTCATGATCAGGTGAAGGAGTGACTGATGAAATCAAATCAAGAATATAAGCACAAAGCCGATCAGTGGAAGAGACAACTTCGGTTCGAAGTTGGTGAGTTAGTTCTGGAACATTTGAGGAAAGAAAGGTTCCCAAGGGGAACATATAATAAACTAAAGATGAAGAAAATTGGGCCATGTAGGGTCTTGAGGAATTTGGGAGAAAATGATTATGAAATTGAGTTGCCGGATGGGATCGGAATATCTCCGACATTCAATGTCTCAGACTTATATTCATATAAGGCTGAGAAAGCAGGAGCTGGAAGTGATGAACAACCAGAGGTTCAGTGGCAGAAGAAGATGTCGATTGCAGAAAAGCCACAGATGGAGCGTATACTCGACAGGAAGGTGAGCAAAAAGACTAGACGAAAGGAACACTATGAGTATCTGGTCAAATGGAAGGACCATCCAATGGAACATGCCAGTTGGGAGACTAAAGAAGAGATTCAAAAGCATGGATAGACCATGCAGGAGCTCATAGATAGGATCCCATGAAAGTTTTCAAGCGAAGGAGTATGATGCAGGAGCATCGCCCACGACAAGCGAGCCAGCATGGAAGACAATGAACAGCTGGACAAGTCCAGCCGAAATTTTTTGAATTTTCATCCAAGATGATGCGCCAATGTTTAAATGATGCAGTTATGAAAAACGCCTTTTGTATATTGTATTGGACTTTGAGCAATACGCTCTCGTCCTTAGTAGATAGGAGGCATTTAATCTAGTTAATGTTGGTAGATAGGATTTTTAATTATAGATTTGATAGTTTAGAGTCCGATAGGGAAAATGGATATAGACACCCTCATTGTACCATTGTAACATAATGGAATCATTCAGGAGAAGAGAAGAGAAAGCAGAGAACAGTGTATGAAGAACACCCATGTACAGGCATTTGAATTTATAGAAGAAAGTTCTGATTCAAATTCATGGTTTGTGTTGTTTCTCTGTGTATATTGTTGATGTGCTCATGAATGTTTTCTTCTTGTCATACATTTGATTTTATATGCTGTGTATGTGATTTCATGTTTCCACCTGAAGTCTGAAGGGGAGATGGAATGAGTTTCAATTGTTTCTCTATCTGAGCCGGGAGATTCCTGCAAGGTGTGCAGTCGAAAATCATCCGCAAGGAGTGCATTGATGAAGGCTCAGGTAGTCTAACTTTTGTTCTTATTCACTCAAAAGTGAAAATGGGTTGCTGAAGCCATGCAAGGAGTGTGCAGGCTGAAGAGAAAGTCTAAGTCGTGAATCTGAGAAAAAGGAAATCGAAGACTGCTACTGCAGGAGTGCACAGAGTCGGAAGGATTCAACACTTGGGAGTGTTGTATGTTTTTCGCAAGGAGTGCATGCAAGTCCCTCTGAAAGAATCAGAGTGGGGAAGATCAGGAGGTATAGAACCTTTGAGATATCATCAAAGGAGAGCACAGGAATTTTGTGCCGTGGAATGTTCAAGCAAGAGTTGTAAGTGCGGTTGTTGGAGGGAAAGTGTTGATAAGGAATACTTAGCCATTCTCAAGAGATCTTCAAGGAGGAGGAACCGACGGCTTAGATCTTGTGGCGAGGATCGAAAAATCCCATCAGTCGTTGGAATTTCTGAAACAACGACGAGGTTAAAGTTATACCCAGGAGGATGAGCCTAGAAGATTGTGATCCGTTGGATCAATGGTCGATTTTCCCATCAGCCGTTAGATCTTGAAGAGTCACGCAGGGGTTAAGCCCTAGTGTGTAGAGGAGAAGTCCCAGACAAGTCATCGGGATATTGGAGACCTTGTGGGTTTCGAAAACCCGAGAGAAAATCACAGTGTTGATCCCGGCAGGACACGTGTGAGGCATCAAGAGAGGAGTCAGGATTTAACACATCGGGGTTTTCGGAGGTAAGAAACTCTTGCACATTGGAATCGTGATCCGCAATATCCCGATGAGCTTTGAACCATCCATCGGCGAGGACGTGTGGCAAGAGATCCCGAAGAGTCGGATTTTGGGGCATCGGAGTTTCCGGAAGCAAGAAACTCTTGCAACTTGAAGTGGCGATCTGCGATATCCCGACAAGGGAGTCGTGTGGGCCACAGAGGAAGATAGTGGAGGACAGGTGTCACCCCGTATCAGGGACCGTGACTTGAAGAGTTCTGTGAATTAGTGCAATGGGAATCATGATATCCCGATACGCGATTTCCTGATCACCACAGGAGTGTGGGCCATAGGCGCCAGAGAAAAGGACCGGTGTTGGAAGGTCAACCCTCACAGGAGTCAACGCCAAGTGGAATCAGGGATCGGAGAATCGGAGATACCGAGAGCATAAGTTCTACACATTCAAATACCGCGAATTCCGAAACTCTGACAGGGGAAAGGACCGGGGTCTTGTGGACTAGCAGGTCGCATGAGAAAGGAGTTAGCCAGAGGGAGATAAGGAGTGGAGAGAGGTACCATTGGGGATCAAGAGTCGGGGATCTATGAGGGCAGTGAATCACGACCTCGTAAGTGCCAATTTCCCGATGGGGAAATTCCCGACAAGAGCAGGAAGCGTGGGTGAATATTCATCGGGGTTCGGGGATTTGAGAGACCTGATATGGTGGCTTCAAGACTCGCGATTTTGCAAAGTACGATTTCCCGATTTGAAGTAGGGAGATCAGAAGGAGCATTCTGTGGGTATTGAGAACTCCCGATAAGGGAGCAGAAGAGCATTTAATTTCTTTGGGCCTAAGGACGAGAAGGTCCTATGGGAGCGGACGTGCCCTGAGTGGCGCGTTTGCGTCATCAAACAAGATCTGCAGCAAGATTGAGTTAATTTGTGTTTGTTTTTATTTCTCCTTTATCAATCTCTTGTTGTCATCCTTGCAACTTTGTAATTTGTCCCTAAGCCTCCTTACAGTTTCATCCAGATCGAGAGGGGTTTCTAATGCCCTCCTTTTGTCATATTCTTCATCTCTATTGTGGGAACCATCCCCCACTTCATGACACGTCACCATGCTTTATTCTTGAAGTTTTTTTGTGATTTGCTGACTGCTCGAGTGTTGAAAAAAACACTTATTGTTATCTAACAGTCTATTAGTTCATGAACAATACACGGTTCAATTTCTTAAATGCACACACACAGTAGAAAGTTTCATTCTTTTATTTAATAACATTTTTCACTAGACTTATTAAGAAAAGGTAAGGTAGATTGTCACTCTTTTAAAAGTACTGCAAATAGAGTTTTAAGTGACTCATACATGAGCCCAAGAAGGGAAAGTGTTGTAACCTTCCTCTGATATGAATTTGTAACAAACCCCCAATGGGGAAAGAAATAAAAAAAAGTCGTTCTCCTTTCAGGAACAAATCCTCTCTTTCTACGGTTCCTAAATTTTAAATTCGGGGAACCAACCCGGACTCCCTGTCAAGGATCTCTGATTCTAGAACCAGACAACTCTCTAAAACCTTAGTGGCCTCGTTCTATAATTAAATGCATCCCCTTTCGAACTCCTAGTGCGGGTCTAATAGTACCTGTGACCTTCCCCTTCATGCTTGTGAAATCTCTGAGTTTGAGCGTTAGCATGCTTTTTGACAAACTCCTCCACATGACCACTCGCGGTGACCATGGGACTAACCAAAAGGTGCTTCATGATCTCGAACCTATCGTTTTTTTTTATTGGCCAGACCCCTTACTCTTGATTTTCGATTTCTCGATCAACGAACCATCTGGGCACTAGCTCTTCTCACTAGGCTCCTTCGATTGTATCATGGCTATAACCTGGGGCCCAACTACCAAGCACTTCGAGACTTTTTGCTTCGCGTCTCCCGACATAAGTTCACTTCTCTTCTATAAAGTATGATATGTGAACTCCCTCCAAGACCCAATCTATGGTCCATGCTCTCCCTTCGATCGACGACTGCAATCAAATCGCGAGTTCGTGTTTCAGGTGTTTAGATATGAGCCAACCCTAACTCTTATGATCACAAAAATCCTGAACTCCGAGATCTGCTCACCTCAGATCAAAGGTCTGAGACTCCCTATCATTTAGTGGTCTAGACCTTCCCTTTGCGAATCGGGACTCACCTCTTCACTCACCTCTTTTCTGGAAGTCTGATTTTCGAACTTCTGATAGTGTCAGATCAACAGTCCATGATCTTCTGTGATCCTGTGGTCCAAAAAAACTCGCGAGTTTAGACCTCGTGAGTTCTCACAACTCTTCTTTTGACTTTCCTGATTTGCGAATCAGCAAAATGTTGATCTCTTGCCATGTGTCTTGTCTCGATGGACAGTTTCGATGATTTCTGAACTTTGGGACCTCTCAAAGTCCACTCTCCTAGGCACTTTCAAGGGTTTGGACCTCGTGCACTTTCCTTGGTATCCAACGTGTGTTGGTCCTCACGCTTATATATTACAGCTTAGATATGATCTCCTCCTGTGCGCTCTTCTAATTGTATGGATGTGGGTTCCTATGGTCCATTTCTTTCACAACGCTCGATCCAACGATCATTGTTGCTCCTCCTCCTAAGATTTTGCTTTCTTCCCTGACTTGGAAGATTTCATATGTTTTGAGGGTCTTGACCTTCAATTTACTTCCTGCGAGCCCTGATGTATAGGTCTCGACTTCCGCTTTCCCTCTTGAGCTTATGAACTTGAAACAATTTTGCCTCTTGGACCTCATCTGCGCTTTTGAAAAGCGCTTGTCTCTTTTGAGCTTTGTCCTTAGGGAATTTCGAATTCCCACATACTCCTTGTGTTAACCTACTCGTTTCAGATCGACAGTCCATGAACTTCCTCGATCCAATGGTCTAGATCACATCGCAACTTCTAGTTTTGGAAGTTTAGTCTCGCCAACGTGCAATTCTCCTGAAGTGTGAACTCCAATCTCGCCAATCTGATGGTCAAGGAGGGTCCCGATAGATCCTTGGATCTACGGTCTAAGTCACATCACTACTTCGGGTTTTAGAGGATCTATCCCCTTAACAATGATTACCAACATTCATCAAACTTGAGAAGACTGAGGGAGTCGAGGTGTTAACACATGAGCCCCTTATTCAAATATAACGGTCACAACAGACCTTGGATTCTCCCGAAAAGGTCTCATCCATTCATATTCCAAATGAAAGGATATTCCCTTTCGATACTTGACTATCACCATTCTTCTTTATATTTGTTGGCTCTGAAAGGATAAAGAGTTTTGTGCTCTTTCTCTTGAACGCAAAGCTTGGAAAAAAAATTATGTGCACCCCTTACGTTCATTACTGAACTCTAGAGCTTAAGACGGTCTTGGTCTTTTCCCACCTTACAGATATTCTATGCATACATGCACTACCTCTCTCGAGCTTAATATACTTTGTCCTCGTAGTGATTGCAGGATTCAACCTCCATAATCAGGGAAGTACTCACTCGACTCTAGGACGCTAATGAAACTTCCTAGGGAAAGTGATTTTGAGGAATTAAACTAGAGCATAAGGAAAATCAAGCAGATGTAAAAGTTTTCAAGGAATGAATGCATACTCTTAACTTAATCATTCAATACAAAAACCATTTATAGGCATATAAATACAAGCATACATCCATTATTTCCAATTCAAGGCACAAGGCCTAAAAACACTTATCAAAACCATAAGGCGTGATGTGACTACTAAGAGGGGTGCTCATTTCTAGCTAGCCATAGGCTCAGTCACTCCTAATGGATTTATCACTGGCCACCCTTGAGCTTAGGCCACAATTATTTGAGATTCAATCTCTTACTTCTATCTCAACGAAAGTTAGGGATGAAGGTTAGTCTCCTTGTCCCAATACAAGAATAGATAAGGATGAAGGTTACTCTCCTTGTCTAGGATCTGTCTCTATCCTCTGTGGTCAGAACTCAATTTTTCTCTTTCAATCCTTCCTCGAACCCCAAAGCTTATTCTCTCGTCTCTGCACTCTTCGCGTGTCCTCTCTGCCCACACCACGCTTACTTCCTTGCCTTCCTCAACAAGATTGCGTCTGTCTCGAATTCCCCAGTCTATGGTCAGGTCCAGAAGCCTTACAGATGGGTAGTCTACCCCATCCCCACATTCACTCTTGCGGAGGCCTTCCCACCTACCAACTTGATGGGAATTCATTCCTGGAGAGAGGGTTGTTCTGATCTTGAGCAATTTAAATCCATCATGGTACTGGTTCGGTGGAGGTTAACAAAACCATTCTAGATCCCCTCCACCACCTTTTTATTATCAATCGTGGTCTCTCTTAGCACATCCCCTTCACAACAATTATGCAATACGTATCCATTTTCTATTAAAATAACATAATTTACATTCATTGACCTTTTATTCAAAGGTCCATCAAAACAAACATTCACACCTTTGAGTTTTCCATGGTTCTCTGTCCAATATAGTTATATTTACAGACTGGGGGAAACATGGTGTTACAATAGGTTAATGGTTAAGCTGCCAAAATGTTATAGCAGAAATAAGAGAGGTATGTATTCTAGGATTTTGATATATGTCAAGAAAAAAATAGATTAAAAATAGTAAACATTATTAATTTTTTTTAAATTGTATATTTAGAATCTATGCAATCAACTCTATATATGTATGTGGTTTCTTCAATAACTGAATTGTGTAGCCTATAGAAAAATAACATCAAAAATGGAGATGTGGAGAGGAATTCATAAAAATGGAGGTTTTTATCTATTTGTAGACAGAACCACTAGGTTTGTCATCCCAAACCTAAATCTAAGGCAACCCACTCAACCAACATGTATGTATCCTAGAGTTGTCACCTCTGCCTGAAAAAAAATTGAAATTCAAATAACACAGCGACGTGTGTGCATTCTTGTTAACACAAATAAATTTCCTCTCCCTCTCTCTCTCTCTTCCTTCCCATTTCCCTCCTCTACCTCCCTCCCTCTATATTCCTCTCTTTCTCTCCGACCTCACTTTCCCTATCCATCTCTCACTCTCTCCCCCC
>JZKD02S0384819.1:127756-144503 GCA_000966675.3 Picea glauca
TGAGGATTTTTCATGGTTTGGCTAGTTTCTACCGGAAATTCATTAGAAATTTCAGTGGGATTAGTGCAGCAATGATGGATACAGTGAAGAAAAGACATAAATCTTTTCACTGGACGGAAGAGGCTAAGAAGAGTTTCAATTTATTGGAACAAAAGATTACAGAGCAACCAATTTTGGTATTGCTAGATTTTCAAAAGACATTTCAGGTGAAATGTTATGCAAGCGGGTTTGCAATAGGAGCGGTCTTGAATCAGGAGGGTAGATCGATTGCATATTTCAGCGAGAAGCTGAATGAGGCAAAAGAAAAATACTCCACATATGATAAAGAATTCTACACCATCATAAAGGCATTGAAGAAATGGAGACACTATTTGATTCCAAAGGAATTTGTGGTATATAGTGATAACCATGCATTACAGTTTGTGACTCAGCAAGAAAAGTTGAATCAGAGGCATGTTAAATGGGTAGAATACATGCAGAATTTCACTTTTGTGATAAAACATATTTATGGTACTGCTAACAAATTTGTTGATGCTTTGAGCAGGAAGTGTTTGTTGTTGCAGGAGTTCAAAGTCCGGACGTTAGGCTTTGATGATCTTAAGGACATGTATGCAGATGATTCAGACTTGAAGGAAGCTTATCAAGCAGCTGGGAATCGAGTTCTCAGAGACAGAAGCCAATGGATAGAGTATGTGATCCAGGATGGATTGGTGTTCAAAGGCAATCAACTATGTATTCTAATTTTCTCCATGAGGGAGAACTTGTTGAAGGAGAAGCACAGTGGTGGATTAGCAGGACATTTTGGTCATGATAAGACATTTGCAAAGATGAGCGATTCATACTTTTGGCCAGGGATGCGGACAGAAGTCAAGAAGTTTGTAGACAGATGCAAGATTTTATCAACCATTACCCACACCTGAGAAGTCGTGGGATGAAATTAGCATGGATTTTGTATTAGGATTGCCGAGGACACAAAGAGGTGTTGATTCAATATTTGTGGTAGTTGACAGGTTTTCTAAGATGGCACATTTTATTCCATGCCAGAAAACCAGCGATGTGACTCACATCCCAAACTTTTTTTTCAAAGAGATGCTAAGACTTCATGGATTGCCGAAAAGCATAGTTTCGGAGAGAGACACAAAATTCATAGGACATTTCTGGAGAACATTATGGAAGAAGTTGGGGACTAATTTGATGTTTAGTTCTTCTTATCATCTTCAAACGGATGTACAAACAAAAGTGGTCAACAGAAGTCTCGGAGACTTGTTGAGGAGCTTGGTGACAGAGCACCATAGCAGTTGGGATAGCATACTACCGCAAGCAGAGTTTGCATACAATGATTCAGTGAACAGGAGCACAGGAAAAAGTCGATTTCGGATTGTATATGGAATGCAGCCAAGAGGAGTTTTTGAATTAAGGGATTCAAAACAGTCTGTGACTAGCAGTTCTAGTGCAGGAGAATTTGCTGAAGCGATGAAGGAACTTCACAGCCAGGTGAAGGAGCAACTATTGAAGTCAAGTCGGGAGTACAAACGTAGAGCAGATCAACATCGGAGACAACTTCAGTTTGAGGTTGGTGATCTAGTTTTGGAACATTTGAGAAAGGAAAGGTTCCCGAGAGGAACATACAACAAGCTGAAGATGAAGAAAATTGGGCCATGCAAGGTCTTGAAGAAAATGGGACAGAATGCTTATGAAGTTGAGTTACCTGATGACATTGGAAAATCTCTGATATTTAATGTTTTGGATTTATATCCATATAAAGCTGATGAAGCAGGAGCAGAAAGTGATGATCAACCAGAGATCCAGTGGCAGAAGCAGATGCCAGTTGCAGAAAAGCCACAGATGGAGCAAATAATGAATAAAAGAGTGGGTAAGAAAACCAGAAGGAAAGAGTACTTTGAATATTTGGTCAAATGGAAAGGCCATCCAGTTGAAGATGCCAACTGGGAGACTGAAGATGAGATTCGAAAGCATGGACATACCGTGCAGGATCTCATGGACAGGATCCCATGCAAATTTTCAAGAAAGGGAGTATGATGTAGGAGCATCCCTCATGACAAGAAAAACCAACGTGGAAACAGAAGACAGCTGGAAGACGTCCAACGCAAGTTTTTAATCTTTTTTTTTTTCTCTTGAAGTTGATGCGCTAAACATAAATGAGATCATTTAATTTAGGCACCTCGGTAAAATGTAATCAGACCTCGAGCCATACGCTCTTGTCTGAGATAGACAGAGGCATTTATAGTAGTAGTTGCAGGTAGATGGAATTGAATTCTTAGATTAGATAGTTCTAGAAGGAAGAGGGAAAACCGATTATAGACACCCTCATTTGTATCATTATAGAAGAGAATTAATTAGCAATAGGGAAAAGAAGAGTCTAGAGCATAAGAGAATAGCATATAGATGTAGAAGAACACCCATGTACAGATCTTGAATTAATAGAAGAAGTTGATTCAGATTCATGGCTGTTGTGTTATTCTCTGTGTATCTGTGTTGAATGCTCTACTTATGAATATTGTTTCCTATTATGCATTTGTTATCATGCTGTGTGTATGATTTCATGTGTCGAGATTGAAATCCGAGAGGAAGAGAGGGGAGCTACAATTGTTTTCTCTTTTGAGCAAGGATTCCTGCAAGGAGTGCAGTTGAAGTCGTCCGCAAGGAGTGCATTGACAGAAGGCTCGCGAGTTAAACTCTTGTTCTCAATTCGCTCAGAAGCGAAAGTGGGTTGTTAGAGCCATGCAAGGAGTGCTCAGGCTAAGGTAAGAAGCCTCAGTCGTGAAACTGAGCAGAAGTGTTGAAGGAATGCTACTACGGGCATACGTAGAGTCAAAGGAATCTCGAACAACTGAAGTGTTTGCAGGCTTTCCGCAAGGAGTGCGTGCAAAGGACCTCGTTGAGGTTGAGGAAATTTAGAAAATCTCAGGAAGGTTAGGCCTTTGAGTCGCTGAAGATCTGCGTAGATAAGTGTGACTTGAAGTTGGGGAGAAATGTCGCAGGTTGGCGAAGCAACAAAGGAATCTCGCAGAGAGATACCCTTCTTCATATCATGGAGTACATAAGGAAGAAGGGGCGGTCGAAATATTCTGAAGAGATTTCACGAAATTCTGAGGATCGTCAGATCTTATAGAGGTGCAAGGAGGTTACGGAGAGAATATTCCGAAGGGTTTGAAGTGGTGAAGTGGTGAGATATTGGGAGTTATCCATCTGAGAGGACAGGTGGCAGAGATCGGTGATCTCGCGAACCTGGAAGTTCGCAAAGTGAAAGCCCAAGTTTTGGGTGTTCAAAGTCGCGAGGCACGAGGACGTGAAGTGGCGAGAGATTTGTAGCCATCCATATGAGGGCACAGGTGGCAGAGATCAAGAGATCTCTTGAACTCAGGAGTTCGCAGGGTAAAGGCCCAAGTATTTGGTGTGCAAGGTAACGAGGCACGAAGACGCGAGGCGACGAAGCAACGAGAAGATCATAGTCGTCCATCTAAGGAGGACAGGTGGTGAGAGATCGAGGGATATTGCGAACTCGGGAGCTCTTAGGTTGAGAATCCAACATTTGGGTACTCCAAGTCGCGAGGCCGCAAGGTGGCAAGAGAAGGACAGCCGTTGGATCCAGAGCACAGGAGGACCTTTGGATCTGAGCGAGGGATCATGTCTCGGGACCTCTCAGAAAAGGTCCAAGAGTTTGGCCACGGGGATTACGAGGTTGCGAGATAGCGATATCCCGACAGCTGGAGCAGTGTGGGCCATAGTGGAGCGCGAGTGGAATACAAGTGACACAAAGGATTCGTGAGCCGTGAAGTGCCTAGGAGCCGAGACTCGTGTGGATGCAGAGTCGCAATGTGTCGAGGAGCAGAGATTCTTGTGGACGCGTGGCAGAGCGTAAGGTGGGACCGTGCATCTCGAGGACTCGCTGACTAGGAGGGGGAAAACCCGACGGGTCAATGGACGAGGTCGTGAGGTCGCGAGGATGCAAGGTTGCGAAGTCGCGAGAGGCACTAACATTAAGCCTAGCCCACGGTTGCATGTGGAAGGGGTTATACCCGTATCGCCATATCGGGTATCACAAGATTTGAAAGGAAAGTTTGGAGGTTTTGAGTCACGAACTCGCGAGATAGCAAGATTTATCTGACCTCGAAGGAAGGTTGTTGTGGGTGCAGATTTTTCGATAGGGAAATAGAAGAACCTTCGATTTGTTCAGGCCGAGAAGAAGAAGGTCCTATGAGAGCGGACGTGCCCTGGGTGGCATGCCCCTACGTCAAGTGGTATCAGAGCATAGAAAAAGTTTATTTGTTTTCTATAGCAGAGAAAAAGGAGAATACACCATGCCGCCAAGGAGAAGAGGTAGACAATCACCCGATCTAGAGGAGGAAAGTGAAATGTCTAGAGAAAGAGGTAGGAAAGTACAGAATCTAGATATGGAGAGAAAAATGCGAAATCTTCATGCCAGAATGGAGGATATGGAGACATCACAAAGGTGAAACGCTGATGCGGGAGATATCAGTGAATCCGAAGATGAAGGTGATGTTGGCCATGAAGAAGAAGAAATCCCAGCAAAAGATGCAGCCAATGAGCGTTTAATTAAGGCTATCGCTCGGATGAGTTCGAAAACAAAAATGGACATTCCAGCTTATGAAGGGAGTCTGGATGCAGAAGAGTTGCTGGATTGGATTCGAGCTCTTGACACTTACTTCGATTATGAAGACATCGAAGAAGATAAAAAGGTTAGGCATGCTGTCACAAAATTAAAAGGACATGCAACATTGTTATGGGATGAACTGCAAGTTGAAAGGCGTTGCCAAGGCAAACAGAAGATAAAGAGCTGGGACAGGATGATTGCAAAGATGAAGGCAAAATTCATTCCCAGGGATTAGCAAATTTCTCTGTTTAGGAGGACGCAAAACCTGAGACAGAAGCTGATGACAATGAAGGAGTATACTGAGGAATTTTACAGGTTGAATATTAGGGCAGGTCATCGCGAAAGCAATGACGAAAAGGTGGCCAGGTATCTGAATGGCCTGAGGTATGAAATTCAGGATGAATTAAATTTGGAAACCATCCGAATGGTGGAGGATGCTTACCAATTGGCTCTGAAAGATGAGGAGAAGCTGATCCGTAAACAAAGTCAGAGAGCCCGAGGCAGAAGTCAGCCCAAAGGTAAATCGGTTGCCCAAGATAAATACCATAAGCCCAAGGAGGACTGGAAGAAACCTCAGGAAAAGGTTGAAAGAGGTGGAACCTCACAGAGAAGGCCATATGCTGAGCAGCGAGGACAACAAATTGAACAAAGAGGAGGATATGTTGATAATGATAGGTTTCCTCGTACCAGAGGTAGAGGAAGAGGAAGAGGTGGAGTAGTTACATGCTTCACGTGTGGAAAGAATGGACACAAGTCATTCAAAAATGTCCAGAGAAAAAGAAGGAAACTGGAGAGACTCACATCGCCGAGGCACAGAGGTGAGATGTTGAGACAGAGTACGTTGAAGGAGGAAGATCGCTATTGATGCGTAAGGTTCTTTTGATGCCATAGAGGTAGATGGAGGACTCAGCGCAGAGGAACAGTCTTTTTAGGATTTCTTGCAATACCAAAGATAGAGTATGCAAGGTCATCGCGGACAGTGGAAGCACCGATAATCTCGTTTCAATCGAGATGGTAGAAAAGTTGGAGCTGGAGACAACTGATCACCCGAATCCATACAAAGTTTCATGGCTACAGAAGGGACATCAGGTAAATGTCACTAGACAGTGCTTAGTTGACATTAAGATAGGAGGATATAATGATAAAATTTTATGTGATGTTATTCCTATGGATGTCTGTCATTTACTGCTAGGTAGACCATGGCAATATGATAGAAATGTAGTTCATGATGGGAGGATGAATACATATACCCTGAAGAAGAATGGGAGGACTCACATGTTGTGTCCAATTGAAGATAAAGTGGTGAAGCTGGAAGTAAGTAACAGAGTACTTCTCATGAGTGGGAAGGAACTTCTTACAGAAGTTAAGAAGAAGGAGGATCCACAATTCTTTGTGGTCAGAAAACCGAGAACTGTTCTGACTAGCACAAGAGTGGATGATTTGCCAGAAGAAGTTCAGGAACTACTGGAAGAGTTCGCTGATATTGTAGTGGGCGAATTACCTCGTTCATTGCCACCGATGAGGAGCGTGAGTCATCATATTGATCTCATACCAGGAGCTAGTTTGCCAAACAAAGCCCCATACAGATTGATGGCGCAAGAGAATGAAGAAGTTAAAAGACAGGTCCAGGAGTTGTTGGACAAAGGTTTGGTAAGGGAAAGCTTGAGTCTGTGTGCTATTCCAATAGTACATAGTCCGAAGAAAGACGGAGGCTAGAGGATGTGCATTGATTCAAGAGCCATTAACAAGATAACTATCAGGTATAGATTCACATTGTCAAGGATGGATGATTCGATGGATTTCTTAAGTGGGGCAAAAAAAATTTCAAAAATAGATTTGAAGAGTGGATATCATCAGATTCGTATGAGAGAAGGTGACGAATGGAAAACAACATTCAAGACAAATGAAGGTTTGTATGAATGTCTTGTCATGCCGTTTGGCTTGACGAATGCACCAAGTACCTTTATGAGGTTGATGAATGAAGTCCTGAAGGAATTCATCGGGAAATTTGTCATCGTATATTTGGATGACATATTGGTTTTCAGCAAGACAAAGGCCGAACATCTGAAGCATTTGGCTATTGTGATGAAGAGATTACAGCAAGAGAAGTTGTTGATAAACTAGAAGAAGTCCTCTTTCATGAAGACAGAACTCATTTATTTGGGGTTTTTCATATCTGCAAATGAGTTGAAGATGGATCCAGATAAGGTAGAGGTGATCAAGAATTGGCCATCACCGAGGAACGTATTTGAGGTGAGGATTTTTCATGGTTTGGCTAGTTTCTACCGGAAATTCATTAGAAATTTCAGTGGGATTAGTGCAGCAATGATGGATACAGTGAAGAAAAGACATAAATCTTTTCACTGGACAGAAGGGGCTGAGAAGAGTTTCAATTTATTGAAACAAAAGATTACAGAGCAACCAATTTTGGTGTTGCCAGATTTTCAAAAGACATTTCAGGTGAAATGTGATGCATGCAGGTTTGCAATAGGAGTGGTCTTGAATCAGAAGGACAGGCCGATTGCATATTTCAGCGAGAAGCTGAATGAGCCAAAATAAAAATACTCCACATATGATAAAGAATTCTACGCCATCATACAGGCATTGAAGAAATGGAGACACTATTTGATTCCAAAGGAATTTGTTCTATATAGTGATAACCATGAATTAGAGTTTGTGACTCAGCAGGAAAAGTTGAATCAGAGGCATGTTAAGTGGGTAGAATACATGCAGAATTTCACTTTTGTGATAAAACATATTTCTGGTACTGCTAACAAAGTTGTTGATGCTTTGAGCAGGAAGTGCTTGATGTTGCAGGAGTTCAAAGTCTGGACGTTAGGCTTTGATGATCTTAAGGAAATGTATGCAGATGATTCAAACTTTAAGGAATCTTATGAAGCAGCTGTGAATCCAGTTCTCAAAGACAGAAGCCAGTGGATAGAGTATGTGATCTAGGATGGATTGTTGTTCAAAGGAAATCAACTATGTATTCCAATTTGCTCCATGAGGGAGAACTTGTTGAAGGAGAAGCACAGTGGTGGATTAGCAGGACATTTTGGTCATGATAAGACATTTGCAAAGATGAGCGAGTCATAATTTTGGCAAGGGATGCAGTCAGAAGTCAAGAAGTTTGTAGACAGATGTAGGATTTGCCAGCATTCAAAGGGAAGAAAGCAGAATGCAGGATTTTATCAACCATTACCCACACCTGAGAAGCCATGGGATGAAATTAGCATGGATTTTGTATTAGGATTGCCGAGGACACAAAGAGGTGTTGATTCAATCTTTGTGGTAGTTGAAAGGTTTTCTAAGATGGCACATTTTATTCCATGCCAGAAAACCAGCGATGCGACTCACATCGCAAACTTGTTTTTCAAAGCGATTGTAAGACTTCATGGATTGCCGAAAAGCATAGTTTCGGACAGAGACACAAAATTCATAGGACATTTCTGGAGAACATTGTGGAAGAAGTTGGGGACTAATTTGATGTTTAGTTCTACTTATCATCCTCATACGGATGGAAAAACATAAGTGGTCAACAAAAGTCTGGGAGACTTGTTGAGGAGCTTGGTGACAGAGCACCATAGCAGCTGGGATAGCATACTACTGCAAGTAGAGTTTGCATACAATGATTCAGTGAACAGGAGCACGGGAAAAATTCCATTTCAGATTGTATATGGAATGCAGCCAAGAGGAGTTTCTGAATTAAGGGATTCAGAACAGACTGCGACTAGCAGTGCTAGTGCAGGAGAATTCGCTGAAGCGATGAAGGAACTTCATAGCCAGGTGAAGGAGCGACTAGTTAAGTCAAGTCAGGAGTACAAACGCAGAGAAGATCAACATCGAAGACAACTTCAGTTTGAGGTTGGTGATCTGGTTTTGGCACATTTGAAAAAGGAAAGGTTCTCGAGAGGAACATACAACAAGATGAAGATGAAGAAAATTGGGCCATGCAAGGTCTTGAAGAAAATGGGACAGAATGCTTATGAAGTTGAGTTACCAGATGACATTGGAATATCTCCGATATTTAATGTTTCGGATTTATATCCATATAAAGATGATGAATCAGGAGCAGAAAGTGATGATCAACCAGAGATCCAGTGGCAGAAGCAGATGCCAGTTGCAGAAAAGCAATAGATGGAGCAGATACTGAATAAAAGAGTGGGTAAGAAAACCAGAAGGAAAGAGTACTTTGAATATTTGGTCAAATGGAAAGGCCATCCAGTTGAAGATGCCAGCTGGGAGACTGAAGTTGAGATTCAGAAGCATGGACATACCGTGCAGGAGCTCATGGATAGGAGCCCATGAAAATTTTCAAGAGAGGGAGTATGATGCAGGAGCATCCCTCACAACAAGCAAAACCAACATGGAAACAGAAAACAGCGGGAAGACATCCAGTGCAAGTTTTTAATTTTTTTTTTTAATTTTCCCTTGAAGTTGATGCGTTGAACATAAATGAGATCATTTAATTTAGGCGCCTTGGTAAAATGTAATCAGACCTTGAGCCATACGCTCTCATCTGAGATAGACAGAGGCATTTATAGTAGTAGTTGTAGGTAGATGGAATTGAATTCTTAGATTAGATAGTTCTAGAAGGAAGAGGGAAAACCGATTATAGACACCCTCATTTGTATCATTGTTGAAGAGAGTTAATTAGCAACAGGGAAAATAAGAGTCTAGAGCATAGGAGAATAGCAGAGAGCTGTAGAAGAACACCCATGTACAGATCTTGAATTAATAGAAGAAGTTGATTCAGATTCATGGTTGTTGTGTTATTCTCTGTGTATGTGTGTTGAATGCTCTGCTTATGAATACTATTTCCTGTTATGCATTTTTTATCATGCTATGTGTATGATTTCATGTGTCGAGATTGAAATCCGAGAGGAAGAGAGGTGAGCTACAATTGTTTTTTCTTTTGAGCAAGGATTCCTGCAAGGAGTGCAGTTGAAGTCGTCCGCAAGGAGTGCGTTGACAGAAGGCTCGGGAGTTAAACTCTTGTTCTCAATTCGCTCAGAAGTGAAAGTGGGTTGTTAGAGTCATGCAAGGAGTGCGCAGGCTAAGGGAATAAGCCTCAGTCGTGGAACTAAGCAGAAGTGTTGAAGGACTGCTGCTACGAGCATACGCAGAGTCAAAGGAAGCTCGAACAACTGAAGTGTTCGCAGGCTTGCCACAAGGAGAGCGTGAAAAGGACCTCATTGAGGTTGAGGAAATTTAGAAAATCTCACGAAGGTTAGGCCTCTGAGTCACTGAATATCTGCGTAGATAAGTGTGACTTGAAGTCGGGGAGAAATGTCGCAGGTTGGCGAGGTGGTGAAGGAATCTCGCGGAGAGATACCCTTCTTCATCTCATGGAGTACATAAGGAAGAACGGGCGGTCAAAATATTCTGAAGAGATTTCACGAAATTCTGAGGATCGTCAGATCTTGCAGAGGTGCAAGGAGGTTACGAAGAGAAGATTCTGAAGGGTTTGATGTGGCGAAGTGGCGAGATATTGGGAGCCGTCCATCTGAGAGGACAGGTGGCAGAGATCGGTGATCTCGCGAACCTGGAAGTTCGCAGAGTGAAAGCCCAAGTATTGGGTGTTCAAAGTCACGAGGTGCGAGGACGCAAAGCGACGAGATATTTGTAGCCGTCCATCTGAGGGGAGAGGTGGTAGAGATCAAGAGATCTCATGAACTCAAGAGTTCGCAGGGTAAAGGCCCAAGTATTAGGTGTGCAAGGTCGCGAGGCACGAAGACGCGAGGCAAGGAAGGAGCGAGAAGATCATAGTTGTCCATCTGAGGAGGACAGGTGGTGAGAGATCAAGGGATCTCGTGAACTTGGGAGATCGTAGGTTGAGAGTCCAACATTTGGGTACTCCAAGTCGCGAGGCCGCGAGGTGGTGAGAGAAGGACAATCGTTAGATCAGGAACCCAGGAGGACCGTTGGATCTGAGTGAGGGATCGTGTCTCGGGACCTCGCAAGAAAAGGTCTGAGGGTTTGGCCATAGGGATTACGAGGTTGTGAGATAGCGATATCCCGACTGTTGGAGCAGTGTGGGCCATAGTGGAGCACAAGTGGAATACAGGTGACAGAAAGGATTCGCGAGCCACGAAGTGCCGAGGAGCCGAGACTCGTGTGGAAGCCGAGTCACGAAGTGCCGAGGAGCCGAGATTCTTGTGGACACGTGGCAGAGCATAAGGTGGGACCACGCATCTCGGGGACTCGCAGACTAGGAGGGTGAAAACTTGACGGTTCAACCGGCGAGTTCGCGAGGTCGCGAGGTTGCGAAGTCGCGAGAGGCGCTAACATTAAGCCTAGCCCACGGTTGCATGTGGAAGGGGTTATACCCGTATCGCCAAATCAAGTATCACAAGATTTGAAAGGAAAGTTTGGAGGTTTTGAGTCACGAACTCGCGAGATAGCAAGATTTAGCTGACCTCGGAGGAAGGTTGTTGTGGGTGCATATTTCTTCGGGCCAAGAAGAACCTTCGAGTTCTTTGGGCCAAGAAGAAGAAGGTCCTGTGAGAGCGGACATGCCCTGGGTGGCGCGCCCCTACGTCAAGTGTGCTTTGGATGATCTGAGAAAATATAAACAAAGGTGTAAACAACTAAAAGATCTCATGCTAGAGCAAAGGAGGAAAAAAGATTCAAAGAAGAAAGAACTTGAGAAAATCATAGTTGACTTTAGAATCCAAGTCCAATTGGATCAAGAGAGATTGGAATCCTTGGAACAATCTCTTAATAAGGAGCAACAAATGTTTGAAGAGCTCAAACAACAATAACTAGAAAGTGAGGAAGAAAATCAGACCTTAAAAAGACAACTAATTTCCTCACAAGAGGATCTACATAGCTCAAGACAACAAGCAACAATTAGCATGGAAGAAGCCAAGAATTTAAAACAATAAGTTGTTGGACTCAAGGATCAACTGAACACTGTTGAAAATTTCAAGAAAGGCATTGAACCCCTTGATAAAATTCTCAGTCTACAAAGATTTCCCTCGAACAAATATGGCCTTGGATATGACCAAGTACACATGGTTAAAGGATCAAGTCCTATTACTCAAATTGATGTAGAAGATGACATGCGTTGTGATGATACCTCCAATGAAACAACTATGCAATAGAAGGATGAAAAGAATGCAAACTCCTATATTCAAGAATATGATCATCCTCCCAATAATATGTATCAAATCAAAAGAGAATATACAATAGAAGAATGTTTTGTTAGCATTTATTCCATGGAAAAAGTAGAAGAAGAACTATCTAAATCCAAACAAAAAGTTGATTGGAGTCTCTATGAATATCACTATGACCATAATTATTCAAAATAAAGTTTTCTTCATGACTACAACAAAGAATTTCTTTAAAACAGTCAAAATCGTATCTTAGAAATAAAGGAAATGCTCAAAGACAATGAAAAAATCATATCTGAGCAAAATATTCAGCTAGAAGAAAAAGAAAAGGAGATTGAGAAATTGAAGAAGGAAATCAACCAAATAAAAGAAGAAAAGAAGGAAGATGATGAACTTTTCATAAACCTTGCAGATCTAAAAGAACTAAGAGAAAGCAATGTCAATGTGAAGACTCAACTTGAAGAAGCCAAAAGAAGAGAGGAGGTAGTGAGGAACCAGTTGAACAAAAGGGTAGAATCATGTCATAAGCTGAAATAAAAAGTTGTGAATCTTAGAAAGAAGGTTGAGAAGTCAAACACCCAAGTCAAGTTCTTGAACAACTCCATGACCTTGGATGAGATCTTGGATAGTCAAAGGTCACCATATGACAAATATGGTCTTATCTACAACAAATAATATTTTAGTAATCCTAAGAAACCTGATGCAAGTCCTTCATTTGTAAAAGGTGAAGACATGTCTGGTGTAGGTATTTCATTTATAAAAAGTGAAAGCAGGTATGACATAGATCCTTCATGTTTAGAAAACAAAAGAAACACTACAATATTTAGAAGATCAGATCAAGGAAGACATCCAAAATGTATTCATACACCTCAATTTAAGTTTAGAGGAGAGACACCTTCATGGATGAATCAATTGAGATATGAGAGTGTTTTTAATGGTTATTGTTTTTGTTGTGATGAATATGGTCATAAAGCCCTCGATTGTAGGCATCATGGAAGAAAACAAGTTGGTAGGTTTAACAACAGTATAAGATGTTGGAACTGCAATTGTGTTGGACATATTGCTACACATTGTTACACTATGAGATGTTATAGTTGTGGTGGATATGGCCACAAAGCCCATAACTGTTGTAAATCAAGAAGACAATCAATGATAAATGATTCATACAATACGATAGGAAGAGTAAATGAAACATGGAATAAAAATCAAGTTGCAGTAATAGAAGATCAGAGAGAAAATTTCTAAAATCCAGGACATTCACAGAAGTGGATAGCAAAGACTAAACAAGTGAACATGAGTGAAGTCATTTGTTGCAAAACGAATTGCAATCATATGACAAGCATAGTATAAACTTTCTCAGGCGAACTTAGAGCAATGCATAGTAGAAAATTGTCATGGATAGAGATGGATACATCGGGCTATATATCGATGAGAATCAAAAGACAGATCCATGGGTCGTTTGAAAAGATGATCTACAATTGCGCAGTGTTCCAGTAGGACAGCGACAACATTATGATGTACAAACTTATATACATGAAATCCTGTAGAGATAACAAGAGGAGAGACCTTGTCAGGAAGAGATACCCTTTTTAGAAACAAAGGGCGAGAACATTCAGAGGTAGAGAGAGCATACTGACAGGGGGATTTATTTAGTTATAGCACCCAGAGCATGAGATGTTGGCTAGATTCCAAGCATCACCAAAAGAGATCCATGTTCAAGATGTGAAAAGAAGTATTTGAAAGGAACCATAGATCTTGGTTTGTGGTACCCTAGTATGGATTCATTCACTTTAAAAATCCTAGTCAGATGCATATTGGGAAGTTTGTGCAGATGATAGAAAAAGTACAAGTGGAGGAGCATTCTTTTTGGGAGAATCATTGGTAGCTTGGATAAGCAAGAATGAATCCTCAATTTCTATGTCTAGCACTAAAGCTGAGTATAATTTAACAACACAATGTTGCACACAAGTGGAATTGATGAAACAAACCTTACAAGACATCAAAATGGTATTTGAAGAACCTAATACATCAATTGGCACTAATTCAGGGGGAGAAGACAATAAAAGTCAGGAGGAGTCATTCAGTTATGACAAGAAAAGTATGATTGCATGAGGAGTTACTCGAGTTCAGATTACGGTCAAAAGTATACATACAAATAGAGATTTACCATAGGGGAAGCAACCATTTTCCATTGATGTAAAAGGGGGAGAGTAATTTCAGAGGAGAGAAGCATCATCACAGGGGGAGATTGTGTATGAAGTTGGTGTGTTTCCATAAATGACAAAGGGGGAGATTGTTGGACATAGTGTCTTTAATGTGTTTTCATTGATGTCAAAAAGTAGGGCGATGTGAAGAGTCTAAATCTCAGGAGGGTTAGCAAATGAATATGAAATCTCATAAGAGATAACACATTGATACTCAGAAGGGAAAGGTGAATGAAGATCAAATCTAAGAAGAGATAACGCGATGATACTCAAAAGGGAAAGCACATTGTAGAAACATGATCAAATCAAGTTAGGTCCGTTGATATGCAAGCGTTACATCAACGACATTGATTTATTTTGGAGAGGGAAAGGAGAATTAAACACCATGTTATTTCCAATCCCACAATTAGTCAGGATTGTCAGATTGTATATATTCAAAGATTGATGATCGTGGTTGACTCACCAACAATCGTGCAACTTCAATTACGGTGCTTGGGTGAAAAATTAACTACTCGCAAGTTGTGGTTCTGAAATCCACATCGAACGACGATGGTCACTCGATAATAGATCTACGATTGGAATAAGTTCCACTAACAACGAGCAGTTTCCATTGCATAACTCGACAATAGTCTTAAAAGTTGTGCTAGTTGAGGACCCCACAATCATCCTTGATCGTTGATATTCTTCGAGAGTCTTCTCGATTGTTGGATCACTTTAGGTGAAAGGATAAGATTAGCAAGGGTTGAGATCTTGAATACCTGAATACCCGATAGTCATTGGATCATTTTAAAGTGGAAGGATAGGATAAGCAAAGATGAAGGGCATTGGATTTAACCAAAGGCAAAGAAACATCACAAATAGATCGAGTCATTGATCTAAGATCATGATCAACGAACATCATTCATTTCGGGTTAAAAGTTGTGAGGAGGTTACACTTCAGGGAATCTCACTTCGGAAGAATTGTGAAGTGGAGAGATCAAATTACACGAAGTCCTGAAATCCTAAATTCTGAAGTCACTCTCAATCGTCGATTTGAGATACATTTCAGATAGTATTCTCACCATTAGATCAAGGAGATGAATATGTGCCACATTAGGAGATCTATGTTAATAGACCACGTCAGCAAGGACACATTCCATAGTTAGATAATGACAAGTTTCAAGATACAATAGCCATTTCAAGTATGTGTAAATCATGAATCTGAGTGACACGTGGCAACCACTCATCCAATTCCATGTCAATAAGTGACGTCAGTAAGTTACATCACTCCAGGATTTTTACTTCAGGAGTTTCACCACCAAAAAATGACCTGAGTCCCGAAGTCCTGAAATCCGAAGTCCCGAAGGGTAGAAATTGCAAAGGAAAAAGTCTCGAAGTTGTGAAGGAAAAAGTCCCAAAGTATTGAAGGCCGAAGTCCCGAAGGGCCGAAGTCACGAAGGAAAAAGTCCCGAAGTCCCGAAGTGGACATGAGTCGTCTGATATAAAGAACTCTTCGTGAGCATTCTCAGCCATTGGTTGAGTAGAATGGAAGGATAGTGTGATTGGAAGTGTTAACCAACAACAAGCGATCTCCATTGGCTTATGAATTATTCAATAGGTGATCACCCCAGAGGAAATTGGAGTAGCAATTAGCCTGACACCTAAATCCCTGAACTTCCGAAATGAACAAGAAACATCCATTCAATTTTTGATAAAGTCTCGATAAAGATTATATAAATGAGAAAGAATGGTGAGAAGATTGTGTCTCTGTGGTTTAGATAATAATAACAAAACAGAGGCAGAGTCCAAGATGAAGAACTGTTAGTTCTAAGGTGCCTGTCAATGTCTTATTGAAGATCAAGAACATAAGAAGATAGAGAAGCAATTATGCAATCCAGTATTAGATATAGAAGAAATTGATTAGATTACAGTAGATCCATTGAAGATTAAATGATAGAAGACAGAGATCAAGAGATGAAGTTTGACTGTAGATAACCAGAAGAAGATACAAGAAGAGGTTGTGGTAGACAAGTAGAAAGTACAACAGTTAATGATTCTAATAAGACTTGATGAATTGATAGTATCTATGTATGTTTATAAACACCTTGAACAGATTACAGCAAAAGTATTAAGAGTTTTATAACCTGCATAAAGGGAGGAAGGGTGGAGCAGGGAAAAACAAATCGAAGTTCAAAAAGTCAAATCTGATAAAACTTGTTTTAATGGCTGCATGAATCAAATTCATGAAGAGAATAAGAGATTGAATTGCATTGTGAAATTAAGGGTGGATGGGTGGCGCAAGGGTAGGTTGGTGCCTGCAAGGGGAGTAGGTGCTTCTTTGTCAGTTGTAGCTGACTAAAAAATGGGGTCGAAGCCTCCTACCAGTTGGTGCTGGTGAATAAGGGGAGTAGGTGCTTCCTTGTTAGTTGTAGCTGACTAAACAGGGGGTCAAAGCCTCCTTCCAGTTGTAGTTGGTAAATATGGTGTCGAAGCATCCTTTCAGTGGTAGTTGATAAACTAGGGGGTTGTAGCCTCCTTCTAGTTGTAGCTGGTAAATGGGGTGTGGCATCATTTCTTCAGTCATAGTTGAAGAAACTTGGGGAAAGTCTCACCATCAAGTTGTAGCTTGACAACAGTTTTGTAAAAGAACAATTTTTTATTGAGAAAAGAGTTGGTCATTTTCCCTGTTGGGTTCCATGATTAAATCATGTGTTCATAAGGGCTTTTTGTTCATCATATATTTCTTAATTGAATAATTAATGTGCGTGCTTAATATTGGTGAAATTAATAAGAAAAAGTAGGAAATATTAATT
>JZKD02S0384819.1:144594-163986 GCA_000966675.3 Picea glauca
GATCTTTTAACATATCATTATGTGAGGAATTTTATATAATAAATCCATATTGTTAGTTTTTTAGATGATGGAAGATTTTGGATTTGTTCTCTTCTGCTTCAACCCTCTAGGGTTGTAGGACCCACAAGTATTATATATCATTACAAAGTTGTTGAGTATTCCTCTCTATGGATGTCTCTCATTTGTGCAGGAATCAAATCTTATAATAGTTAAATTTGAGTTTAAATATTGGGAGAAATACTCTTATCTTCCTCATTTATTGGGAAAATGGGACATATAGTAACATTCGAGTAGCTTGCAATAAACGATGGAGGAGGAATAGGTTATTTGACATAATATTCTTTAGTAAATAAGTTGATGTGGAAAAATTATCCAAGCAAGAAGGAAAGAAGAAGATAACTAGAGACTAAAATAAAAAAGTTCATGGTTACATTATAGACACAAGAGTACCTTGTATTTTCATAGGAAAGCAAATGAAAGACTCTAAAAAAATTTGTTAAGGCCTAAATAGTTGCACATTACTTATTAATTGGGGTATATTACATTAGTAATGTTATTTTATTTATCTCATCTTGGGTCCATTATTTTTAATTGTACCTCCTAGTCTCCTACATATACGAAGGAAAGATTTTCATTTGGGATCATCTTGTATTTGGACATTTTATGTGGTGTATAAGGAGGTTACCCCTTCGAAGAGGATTGTTATCTGAATTTATATATTTTTCAGGGCGTTGAGTACTTATTATGATGTTTTTCTATGCTATATTGATATTTGGTTCTTAACATATAGTATCAAAATTCAAGGTCTTGGGATTTTGCTGCTACATCTGAGACAACTTGGAATTTTCACTATAATTCTTTGTCTATGACATTTCAGAAGGAACCCCTTGGAGGATATTTAGTACATGGATCAAGGTAGATTGGTTTCAAATTTATGCTCCAAAAGTCGTATACTTTTAGAGATACAACATGTGTAAGATAGGCTTATGGAATCATCCTTCTATATCTTCTAGATGTGGAGGATTTGAATTTGTACCTATCATATACCTATTGATTTCATTTCTGGCCCATGTATCTTCAAAGGATCCAAAGTCTAGCTGATGCTGGATGATGTTTAACTGTTCTTTGAGTTCTGAAACTTCTTGTCTTAAGACTTTTACTTGGCTATTTAGATCTACAAGTGATAGATCTTGAAGATTGGGTTCTCTGTTATGTTTCATAAAAGTCTTAATATTCTTGTCATACGAAGCATCCAAAAACAAAGGAGGCTTCTTTGTTTCAGAACTTGATCCTTTACTGATGGATTTGACATAGGTATCTAATAGGGCTTTCTTCATATTCCCTTCAGGAAGACTTTTGATATGAGCAAGCATTTTGGATTCTTGAGTCTGTTGGAAGGCATGCATACAGACTTTGAGTTTTTCAGTGGGTCTTTCACTTATTATGCTACTAGATTCTGAGCATGTACAAAAGAAAGGATTATCACACTCACAAGAAGTATTTACAAAAACGAGAGAACTGGAAGAATCCGAGTCATAATCAGAAAGACTCGGGGCTGTACAAGAGGATTGAATAGGAGCAGACTCAATTTTGAAAGGATGATGGGGACAATCATTAGTGTCATGGCTAGGGTCCCTGCATCTGCTACAACCAAATCTGACATGCTTTTGTTCTTCTTCTCTCTTCTGCTTAAATTCAATTGCTCTTTGTTCAGAGAGCTTGCCTTTACCTTTTCTAGCAGCTTCATTTTCTGGGCAGGTTGCTGCTGTATGCCCTGGTTTCCCATAAATCCAGCAAGTAAGTTGTTGTCTTGCTTCTGCCCTATGTGTTCTGAGATGGATATCTTTAGGGTCATAATAGTGGGAATGAGGAAACCATTTATAGCGCCTTTCAGGACTATGAGATCGTCCTCTGCTAGGGATTTTATGATTTCTTTCTCTTTTATAGGCTTTCCTCTTTTGTCTGGGCTGCAAATCTGTATTATAGATTCCATACTGTTCACATACAGATTTTTGATCTGGCAAATAAGAAGACTTTGATATAGCTTTCTAGATTTTAATGCTTGTGCATAATCCTAGCAGTGCTTTAGTGATTATAGAGTATATTTCACCCCATGTATAAGTCTCATAAGGCAAAGTGAATACATCTGTAATCTTGAGATAATCAACAAATCTGCTGGGAAGTGCTGCCATGTATACTTGTTTCCAGAGGACATTCTTACATTCTTTGACTTCATATATCCTCTGTGTCCACTCTTGGTGAAACTGTTCATATTCTGACATTTTTCTACATTTCATATTCATGAGGACAGTTTCATGTTTATTTGATATTTCGGTCTCAGTACCACACCAATGTTCTAAAATCAAGGCGGTCAAGGCACCTATCATGTTGCTCATTGGGGTACCATCAGGATGGTAGACTAAATCTCCTTGTTCATCCTTGAGATGTTCTGCTTCCATTTTTTGAAGCATAAGTGGAGAAGAAGTAATCTCCCACCATTTACTCAAAGAACCAGTAAAACACTGAATCAATCTTTTGCAAGCTTCAATTTCTCCTTTCCCCTTCATGCACATTATTTTGTAGGCTACCAGCATTCTATCAATAACTTGGCGGATTTGACCTATTGATAGGTTGTCTAAATTCCATTCTAAATACCATTCATCAGCATAAGATATTGGTTTAGGAATGGTTCCTTTTCCTACCAGGTCAGGAGCTGAAGGTCTTCTGAAATGAGGATTTTCATCAGTAGTTTTTCTAATACTGACTAAGGAGATGGATTCTTCTTGGCTTTTCTTTGAGGTTTCTGGTTGAGAAGATTCAGGAGGAAAGAAAATAGAAAACTTTTATTTTAGACTGCTTTTTGTAGGGTTATATACAAGAGAGACTATAGACAAAGGAGGAGGAGCTCTGAGAAAAGTAGGAGGAATAGGTTTATCAATCTTCTTTTTATTGAGCTCTGTTAAAGATTTTCCAATAGAGCTAAGAGTTGTCCCTAGTTCTTCCATAGTTTCTCTTTTCTCACTTTGTTTCTCGATGACTTCAAATAAGACCACTTCTAGTTTAGAATTCATGGATTCTAATTTATCTCTCATCACAAAATTTTTGCTATAAAATGTTTTCTGTAATGGTTTAGACCTTGAAATCCAGAGGATATTCACATAAATTATTAAAGTATATGTGATAAAAAAATTCAGCTTCTGGCTCATCTTACATTTGTAGATACACCATGTGGAAGATAGGGTATATGACTAGTCATATTGACTAGTCTCAAGAAGGTGTTTCGGGTAAAAAAATCATAACCGATTTCTAGAGTATCCAAATTGAGTGAGACAAGTTGCATTGGATAATGGACAATATGTAGTATCACTGGTACAATGTTCATAATTGTATATGAATCAGTTTGTGTGGGGCACGCTATACAAGTGATATCCCTTGGAAAGGCCAAAAATAAGAAAGTTATGGAGAATTTACCATAAATTACACTTGGCACATCAAATTTTGATTAGACCTGTAGCATTGCAAAGAATAAATATTAGATAACTACAAAAAGGAAATTTTCATACCCAGAAGGGCCGAATTTTTGGATATACAACATAAGAAAGATTGTTTAGCAGAGCCACCTCAAAATCAAGGTTTAAAAGTGATACTTGGCCAACATGCCACCAAAAAATGGAACTTCTACACCAAATAAGCCTCTATATAGTCCTACTTGGACTCTTGATGAAGGTGAAGAAATGCATAGGGACATAAATGATTTACAAAAGAAGACAATGACAAAAGATGAACTACAAGGGATGATGCATGGTTTAAAAAGGGAGATCATGGAAGGATTGAAATTTTTTCTAATAGAGAGGACACCTGAAAGTGAAAATGTATCGCATGAAATTCATGATGAGGACACAAGGAAGATGAATCAAGAATAGAGAAACTCCAACTCTAGGTTGAAGCCCAACCACGTTCCTAAGATCGATATGAGGAAGTTTGATGGCAAGAACCCAATCACATGGATAATTCAGATGGAACAATTCTTTGATCTACATGATGTGACACATATACAAAAGGTACAAATTTCTTCTTTATATTTACAACCTAATCAATTTGTGTGGTATCGATTTCTTTGTTCTCACAAATCACTCGTCACTTGGACAATTTTCACGTAAGAAATGATAGCACAGTATGAGGATACAAGGAGCAATACCTTCTTTATCCAATTGACAAATCTCAAGTAAAAGGGTTCAGTTACAGAGCACATCAAGAACTTCCAAAGATTGAATATAAAGGTAACAAATATTCCATGTGATCACTTGATTGATGTATTCATAGGAACTTTAAGGGATAACATTCAACATGAGGTTTTCTTTTGGGAACCCAAATCATTGGAGAATGCAGTTAGGGTGGCAAGAAATGTTGAAAGTAAAAATATGGCTATGGCTTCTAGAAGGACCACTCCTAACATCTATCGAGAGAATAATTCTCCTTCTTCTAAAACACCTCAAGCTACGAGGTTGACACCTCAACAATTGGAGGAAATAAAAGAAAAGGGTTTATGCTTTAATTGTGACAACAAGTACAGTAAGGGACATAAGTGTTGTGAGAAGAAATTATTCTACATAGATTGTTAAGAGGAAGAAGAACAACAACAAGAACCATATCAAGATGAAAATGTAGAAGCAATTTCTTTGGAAGAGTTGACTCCCACGATATCGTGTAATAAATTGGCTGGAATTAGCACTCCTCAAACACTCAAGATCGAAGGATATATCAAAAAGAAAAAGGTAATAGTCCTAATTGATTATGGTAGTACTCATAATTTCATTCACTATAAATTAGCCAAAGCTCCCAACTGCTTTGTATATCCAATGCCAGAGTTTCATGTAAGGATCACAGATGGAGGGACTATCAATTGCTGAAGAAAATGAAATAAGATCAATATTACTATGGGGGAATATGTAATGAATAGTCCAATGATTTATATACCCATGGGTGGTGCTCTTGTCATACTAGGAATCCAATGGTTACAATCATTAGGAACATATACTTTTAATTTTCAAGAAATTTTCATGAAATTTTCATTGGAAGGAAAATTCATTAAGTTAATAGTTATCACAGGGAAACCAGGTAAGGTGATAAGCTCTAATGGCATGAACAAATTATTTAGAAAGGGGCATCAAGGTGTAATTGCACAACTATGATCACTAGATGTTCAAACATGTAAGCCATCTATTCCCCTAGATCTCCAAGGGGTCATTGATAATAATTCCAAAGTATTTGAAGATATTCCCAAAGATCTTCCATCCACTTGAAATCATGATCATGTTATTCACCTAATTCCTGGAATTTTTCCTCCTAACATCAGGTCATACAAATACCCTTATGCCTGAATGAGTGAAATTGAGTGTATGGTTGAAAAAATGTTAGAGGTTGGCATTATTATACCTATCCAAAGTTATTACTCTGCAGCGGTGGTAATGGTACTCAAGAAAGATGGCTCATGGCGTATGTGTCCAGATTATAGAGAGATCAACAAGATCATTTTTCAAGATAATTTTCCGATTCCCATTATTCATGAATTGTTAGATGAACTACATGGAGCAATCTATTTCACAAAGTTGGATCTTTTTTCAGGGTATCATCAGATTAGAATGAAGGAAGAAGATATCCCAAAAACAACATTATGAACTCATGAAGGCCATTATGATTTTTTGGTCATGCCTTTTGGCCTTACAAATGCACCTTCCACATTCCAAGGGTTGATGAATTCCATTTTAAAGCCCTTCCTTAGAAAATTTGTGTTAGTATTTTTTCATGATATATTAATCTATAACAAGTATTTGTAATGTCCCCCACCTCTTAGAGAGGTGATGAGGAGACTCGGTGGCCTGGGCACCCCCACTAGGTCATAGTCTTACACTGAAGGGGAAAGTCAATGAGGCTCAAGTTATATTTTTAAGTTGACTTAAGAAAGGAAAATGGATTAAGGGTAAAAGATAACTCAACAGAAGAATAGAAGATTAACCTTGGGAGTTAACCTAAATCAACAGAGAATTAGAAGGAAAAAGTATAAGTAAGAGGTTGGGGCGCACCTATTATTCATTCTAGTTTTTATTAGCATTTGTTATTTCTCTTGAGCATTCATTTTCGGGGGTTTTCTATACAAACCCTTGTGAGAAACTCAGTGGTGAAATATCCACTCACCTTGTTCCACAGCTTGGTCTCAGGGATGAAAGATTCCTCCACACCATTCTAGTCTCATCTCATCTCCATCTAGCGCTTCAGAAGGTAGCAGGCCGTATTGTTCTTGTGATTCCAGGAAGGGTGCACCATCATCTAGAGGGAGATTCGATCCAACTTATCCAGAGGGCCTGGGGCCATTCCGACACTTGGGTTTTGTCTGTAGGGGCATGATTGTCAGTTTGATGACTTTTATAGAGGGTTATCATCATATAATTATTTGTAGATTGGGACGTCTTGGAGCCATAGGGGATGTCCTGTGATTCAGAAAAACTCAGATCTAGAGAGATATGCTTGACATTTGGTTCCGAAACTTCTCCCACGAGATTCTCATAGCCCGATCTATATTCTTGGAGATTTTCATGCCATTTGGATGTGCATTACTCCAAGGACGAGTTGCATTGGGGTTTCATCTATTCAAGAGGACACAACTTCCTGAGGAGATCCAACAGTTGGAGGGGTTGGACTTGGATGTTGGGATTGAAACTTCAGGAGGAGGTTCCCACTGCCTTGATCTATCATTCGACTAAGTTTGGGTTCATTTGGAGCATCTTGCCATCTGGGCCGAATTCTTGAGGGTTTCAATCTTCACTTGGAGCGTGGCAATCTTCAGCTAGAGGGTTTGACATCCATATCTGCTGGGTATTGTTATTCATTACTTATTCAGCCTTTGGAGGCTTCTTTTGTAACGACAGAGCATTTTGTAGCAGCTCATATCTATTGATTGTACGACCATATAAGGTTTATGCTAGATCGGCCATCTATTGTATTGATTCTGCATAATAAAAAGGTCAGATCTTGCTTGTGCGTCTATATCTTGATTCTGTTATGATCTTGATGTGTTGGATGAATCTTGTATGCCTTTAATAACTCAATAAACACCTGCACATCAATAAATCAGTAGTAGTTAGTGATACTAAGCGAAAATTTTGGCTTGGGATCATTACAGTGGTATCAGAGATTCAATCCTCCAAACCTATGGAGGGATCGGTGCATGCAGAGGTACAGTGGAATTGTTATGGGTCGGACGAAGAAAAACAACAGTGAGACAGAGGCAGAAATGGAAGGGTCAGGGAATGACCATGAGCCTCAAGGCTTGGCTTTCTTAGTAGCTAAATTTGGTAAGTTCCAGCAAAACATGAACCGCACAAAAAGCACCTTGGTTCAACAATTGGATGAGTATCAGGAAACCAACAGAAGGGGACAGGATGAAATTTCTGAAACCTTGAAGAAGGTTGACGAGAATATACAGAAGATGAATGAGAACCAATCTAGGATAACTGACCTTCTGATGCAAGTAACTCATCGAGGAAAGGATCCTGATATGTATGGGAATAAGGAGGCTGGTGGTTCCAGTGGAACCGATGAGGAAGTCAGATATAACCCAGAGAAAGCACCAGGATCTGAAGGAAGTCTGGGCGGTGGCACGTTCCATGGGTAGATGGGTAGCAGGGTCAATCATAGGCCATACATGCCAGCGTTCATAGATGAACAACTAGGATGACACTCGGCTACCAGAGCCAACCCCAGAGCATACATGCCCACATTCACAGATGAGCAAGGGCAACATGAACAGGTTGAAGACTTTATGGAACAATTTTCCAAGAGTACCAAGGAATACTACAACTTGGATATGAGAGTTCAAAGATAGATGTCCCTAGACTAGTATTGCCAACTCAGGTTTAGAAACCAGCCTAGGATGAACCATAGGGGCAACTTTGAGTTTAAATGAAGGGCAGGGAGGATAGAGATTCCATACTTTGATGGTACGGCCAAGATGACAGCACAAGCATGGGTACAGAAGCTGGATACTTACCTGCAACTTAACCCCATGAGAGATATGGAGGCCATCAAGTTTTCCACTATGTACTTGGATGGCAAGGCCCATGACTAGTGGCATCATGGGCTCACCACACTCAGCCACAACCAGATTGTATCCTATACAAAGTTCACTCAGAATCTCATTGATAGATTTGATCAAGGAGATCCTGAGCTACATTTTCGGGAGCTCACCCAACTCAAGCAAACAGGTACATATGAGGCATACATTGATGAATTCCATAGGTTGGAAGTAATGGTACAAGATATGTCCCCAACCAGGCTCATGATGCTTTTCACAGAAGGGTTGATGGAACCCTTGAAGGGTTGAGTAAAGGCCTTCAAGCCTACCAACCTACAGGAGGCCATTTGGAAGATGAGGGATTTGGGTCCAGCTGCTAAACCAAAATTCATACCCAGACCTCCTCTTAACAATGGTGGAAGAGATCAAAGGCCTCCAATAAACCAGGGAGGATGTGACCCTAAGGGTTATGACAGGGGTCGTGGCAGAATAGATGATAACACCAAGAGAGAACTGAGAAGGAAGCAACTCTGCTTCACATGCAAGGAACCCTAGAATCCCTCACACAAGTGCATGGGATGTGGACAGGTACATTACATTGAGGTCACTTCAGATAACGAAGAAGAAGATGAGACTGGACAGATACAGAAAATGGAAGTAGAAACCATTGAGGTAGCAGAGGAAGAACAAATCACAGGACAGGATAGTATGGCCACCTTGGCATCTATCAGTGGAGTGCCCAAGTATAACACCTTCCGAATGAGGGGGGTCTTGCAGGGTCAGAGAGTCTTGGTCTTGATTGATGGAGGAGCTTCCCACAACTTCATTGATGCAACATTGTTTAAGAGGAGACACATACCCACAGTAGAATTTGAAGGATTCAAAGTGGAGGTTGCAGGAGGAAGCACCATGCCCTGTGACAGATATATTCCAGGCCTAAAGCTTACCTTGGGAAGGTATGAGTTGACACAGGACGTCTATGTCATGGACCTTCCGGATACCAACATCATCCTAGGAGTTAAGTGGCTCAGCACATTAGGGCCTATCACCACCAAATACAAAATGATGGAAATGTCATTCACAGAGGAGGGTGGACGAAAGGTAGTGATTTGGGGCATGACAGGGAATGCTGCAAAGGTAGTCATGACCAAGAGAATGGAATCCATCTTTAGGAGGGATGAAATAGTATATGCAGCCAAATGTAGGATTGTGACACGTGTGGATGAACAGGGAAAGGTTCATTACACTCTGGAAATCAAGGAAATCCTTGACAAACACCACAAGGTGTTTGGACCTATTCCTCTGGGGGTTCCACCAGATAGAGGATTTGAGCACATTATTGAGCTAGAGGAAGGGGCCAAACCAGTGATCACCACACCATACAAACATCCCAAGAAGTACAAAGACGAGATATAAAAGGCCACCAAGGAGCTTCTGGACATGGGACACATCCGGCCCAGCAGTAGTCCTTTTGCTTCTTCAGTCGTGTTGGTGAAGAAGAAGGATGGAACTATGACGATGTGCATTGAATTCAGGGCCTTGAAAAAAAAGACCATCAAAAACAAGTACCCAATACCAAGGATTGATGAACTATTGGACGAATTGCATGCGGCCATCTACTTCACTAAGATTGACCTTCGTTCTGGCTATCATCAAATCAAAATGAGGGAGGAAGACATCTCAAAAAGAGATTTTAGATGTCACTATGGTCATTATGAGTTTTTGGTGATGCCCTTTGGGTTAACCAATGCCCCTACTACATTCCAGTCATGTATGAACCATGTATTCAACAAACAGCTAAGGAAGCACATGTTGGTATTCTTTGATGACTTGCTTATCTATAGCAAGACATGGGAGGAGCATCTTAGGAATTTGGACCAGATTTTGTCAATTATGGAAGAACAGTCGCTATATGCTAAGGAGTCCAAATGTGAGTTTGGAATGATGGAGGTCCTTTATCTAGGACACATTATCGGAGCAAAAGGGGTACAGGTGCATCAGGAGAAAATTGAAATTGAAGCGATCATGGAATGGCCCACTCCTAAGACACTCACAGAATTGAGAGGATTTATGGGAATGTGCACATATTACAGGAAGTTTGTCAAGGGGTTATCTCAATTGTGTGCACCCTTGAACGATTTAACTAAAAAGGGAGCATTCAAGTGGGATGAGGAGGCTCAAAAAACGATGGACAAAATGAAGAAGGTGATGAGTACATGCCCAGTCTTAGCCCTTCCAGATTTTAGTCTTCTATTTACCTTGGAGTGTGATGCATCCGGGGAAGGAATAGGGGTTGTACTGATGCATAAGAGGCACCCTCTTGCCTACGAGAGCCGGAAACTCCAGGGTATTGAGCTACTCTACAACATTTATGACAAAGAAATGATGGCTATCATGCATGCACTAGCCAAATTCTAGCAATACATGGTAGGTGCTCTGTTTGTTTTCAAGTCAGATCATAACAGTCTCAAATACTTATTGGAACAGAAGGACTTAAATGACAGGAAAAAAAAATGGGTAAGTAGAATATAGGCCTATGAATTCGACATTGAGTTTGTCAAAGGAAATAATAATGTGGTGGTTGATGCCTTATCCAGGAGACCATCCATCCTTGCCATAACAGGGATAACAGTTGATTGGAAAGACGAACTAGTGATGGAGTATGCAGAGGATCAGTTCGTGTGCCAAATTCTAGATGGACAGGTACAAGATGAAGATTTCAAGGTTATTAATGACCTCATCTACTACAAAGACCAAATATTCTTGGTTTCTGGATCGGCCTTCAGGGCCCAAGTATTGCAGGCATGCCATGACTCACCAATGGCGGGACATCAGGGGATCAACAAGACGTCTAGGCAGGTGAGAGAAATATTCTCTTGGAAAGGGATGAAGGAGGATGTGATTAGGCATGTCAAAGACTGTATGACATGTCATGCAAACAAGGATGAGCACACACACCCAGTAGGACTTTTGCAACCCTTGCCCATTCCGGAGCACAAATGGGAAAGCATATCCATGGATTTCATCACCGGGCTACCAAAGACACAAAAAAAGGACTACATATTCATAGTGGTGGACAGGTTAACAAAGTTTGCACACTTCTTTGCCATAACTATCGACTTCATTGCAGCACAAGTGGCCAAACTGTTTTTCAGGGAGATTTTAAGGTTGCATGGACTCCCCAAGACCATTGTTACCGATAGAGATAGTAGGTTTATGAGTACTTTCTAGCAGGAGTTATTTCGGTTGGTTGGTACGACCTTGACCCCTAGCACCAGCTATCACCCACAGACAGATGGACAGACAGAGATAGTCAACAAGTGGGTGGAGGGCTATCTCAAAAACTATGTGGCAGGGCAACATAAGGCATGGGTCAGATGGTTCCATTTGGGAGAATATTGCTACAATACCACCCAACATATGTCTATTGGCATGTCTCCATTCAGAGCTTTGTATATCTATGATCCTTTTTCATTTGTAGAGATTGCATTCAGAGATAGTAGGGCACCGATGGTACAGGATATGATATAGTAAAGCCAAGACATTCTCAGGGAATTGAAGGATCATCTACAGAGGGCACAAAACCAGCAGAAGGTCCAAGCAGACAAGCACTGAGTTGACCGGACTTTTGAGGTTGGCGATTTAGTCTACTTGAGGCTACAACCATACAGGCAGGCTTCCATTAAAAGAAGCGGAGCAGAGAAACTGTAACCACGTTTCTTTGGACCCTACACAGTCAGTAGGAGGATAGGGGTCGTAGCTTACGAGCTGGAGCTTCCACAAGGTAGCAGAATTCACAACGTTCTTCATGTCTCGTGCCTTAAGAAATCCCTCAGTCAACACATCAAGCCTATTGAGGTATTAACCCCCATGGATGAGGAGGGACAACTTGTTTTGATTCTGGAGGAGGTACTAGAAATCCGAGAGAAGAGCCTTAGAAACTGAAGCATCAAGGAGTACCTGATCAGGTGGAAGGATTTACCCATTGAGGATGCCACTTGGGAGTAAGAACATGTGGTAAGAGAAGCAGGTTTGGAGTTTCTTGAGGAAAAGCAATTTCAAGCAGAGGAGACTGTAATGTCCCCCACCTCTTAGAGAGGTGATGAGGAGACTCATTGGCCTAGGCACCCCCACTAGGTCATAGTCTTACACTGAAGGGGGAAGTCAATGAGGCTAAAGTTATATTTTTAAGTTGACTTAAGAAAGGAAAAGGGATTAAGGGTAAAAGATAACTCAATAGAAGAATGGAATATTAACCCTGGGAGTTAACCTAACTCAACAGATAATTAGAAGGAAAAAGTATAAGTAAGAGGCTGGGGTGCACCTATTATTCATTCTAGTTTGGATTAGCATTTTCTATTTCTCTTGAGCATTCAGTTTGGGGGTTTTGTGTTACAAACCCTTGTGAGAAACTCAGTGGTGAAATATCCACTCACCTTGTTCCACAGCTTGGTCTCGGGGATGAAATATTCCTCCACACCATTCTAGTCTCAGCTCATCTCCATCTAGTGCTTCAAAAGGTAGCAGGCCATACTGTTCTTGTGATTCCAGCAAGGGCACACCATCATCTAGAGGGAGGTTTGATCCATCTTATCCAGAGGGCCTGGGGCCATTCCGACACTTGGGTTATGTCTGTAAGGGCATGATCGTCAGTTTGAGGGATTTTCTGGAGGGTTATCATCATCATATAATTATTTTCAGATTGGGACGTCTTTGAGCCATAGGGGACGTCCTGTGATTCAGAAAAACTCAGATCTAGAGAGATCTACATGATATTTGGTTCTGAAACTTCTCCCATGGGATTCTCATAGCCCGATCTATATTCTTGGAGAGTTTCACAACATTTGGATGTGTATTACTCCAGGGACGAGTTGCATTGGGGTTTCATCTATTGAGGAGGACTCAACTCCCTGAGGAGATCTAGCAGTTGGAGGGTTTGGACTTGGACATTGGGCTTGAAACTTCAGGAGGAGGTTCCCACTACCCTGATCTATCATTGGGTCGAGTTTGGGTTCATTTGGAGCATATTGCCATCTGGGCTGAATTCTTGAGGGTTTCAGTCTTCACTTGGAGCATGGCACTCTTCAGCTAGAGGGTTTGACATCCATATATGTTGGGTATTCGTCTTCGTTACTTATTCATCCTTTGGAGGCTTCTTTTGTATTGGCAGAACATTTTGTAGCATCTCATATCTATTGATTGTACGTCCATCTGAGTTTTATGCCAGACCGGCCATCTATTGTATTGATTTTGCATAATAAAAAGGTCATATCTTGCTTGTGCTTCTATATCTTGATTGTGTTATGATATTCATGTGTTGGATGAATATTGTATGACTTTAATAACTCAATAAACACCTACACATCAATAAATCAGTAGTAGTTAGTGACACCAAGCGAAAAAATTGGCTTGGGATCATTACAGTCTTGGGAGGATCCTGTGCGGAATGTTGACAAGGTTCTACAACTACTAAAAGAGAAACAATTGTATGCCAAACCATCCAAATGTTTCTTTGGGGTGAAGGAGGTAGAGTATTTGGGTCATATTGTATCTCATGATGGTGTCAAGGTAGACCCTAATAAGATTAAGGCCTTGATGGACTGACTGATTCCGAAAACATTGAATAATCTTAGAGGATTTTTGGGTTTGACAGGTTACTACCACAAGTTTGTTCAAGACTATGGAAGAATAGAAACACCTTTAATGACACGAACTAAGAAGGATGAATTTTCATGGACTTCAAAGTCAACTAAATATTTTGAACAACTTAAAGAGGTGATCTGGAAAGATCTTGTCTTGTCCACTCCAGACTTCACAAAAACCTTTATTGTAGAATGTAATGCCTCGGGAAATGGAATCAATATTGTCCTAATGCAAGAAGGAAGTCCTGTGTCTTTTGAAAGTCGTTCACTCAAGGGAAAGGAATTACACAAACCCATTTATGAGAATGAAATGATGAAAATACTACATGCATTGAAGAATTGGTGCCCTTACCTAATAGGTAGGAACTTCAAGGTCAAAACAAATCATGATAGTATTAATTACTTCTTAGAACAAAGACTATCTTCAGAAGAACAACAAAAATGGGTGACCAAGATATTGGGTTATGATTTTGAAATCATCAATAAAAAAGGGAAGAAAAATGTTGTGGTAGATGCATTCTCAAGAAAGGATGAAGATGTTGAGGCCTTTCTCCATGCCATCTGGATCATCCAACCCGATTGGATAATAGAAGAAAGGGATGAATGGAAGAATGCAAAAAACGTGTGGACTCTCATTCAAAGGTTCTAGCAGGATTCCATTGCATCAGATACATTTACATGGAAAAATGATTCACTATGTGTTAGTGATATTTCTTGTAAGAGGGTTAGAATGCAAAGAATGGGTTAAAAACCCACTTTTCCTAAGTTCGGGATGAAAATGCGCTCGTGTTTAATTGGAAATCAGTTCTGGACGACAGGATTTCGTGTGCCCAGATCAACGGCGTGCATCGGATTCCAGAGCCCCCCCCTCCTTTCTACCTTTAAGCGGAGGGGGGGGTTCCACGTTCCAAAGGTGTCGAGTTGGCCAGGCCATCCTCAATCCCAATGAAGCAGTTATTGAGGCAGTTGGTGGTGGTTAGACATCGCCTCCTCCTTAATGGGAAAGTCCGACGATGAATTAAAGGCACGTCGATTTGCCCACGGAGTTGTCAGAAAGTTCGATCGCGTCCGTCGTAGGTGCATGATCATTCAAAGATTGCAGGTGCAGATTGTCAGAAGCCATGCAGATGCAAAGCTTTTAATGTGATGTCTCGATTTTGTTGTTGTTATTGTTTTGAGTATATGAAGGTGTTTTCGCCATTTTTGTATCTATCGATGGTAGAGAAAAGCTCACGACTGTAGAGTTTTAACAACCTTTCTGGTTTCCTGGTTATGGATCTGTGTTTGAGATTTCTTGTTTTATGACAAATAGTTTTCCTTTTCCATTCTTGTTTCATCTCATGCCAGAGAGTTCATGATCGAATGCTTCGCATGAATTAGTACAGTTATGTTATGATAAATGATTTGTTGTTGCATGATCGTTTTCTCTGGTTTTCTGCATTTGGGTATAAGATGATCTTACCTTCAGGTGCCTTCTATCACAGGCTGTTAGAAACTTTTTGTTTATAGCAATCCCCCTGAACTCTTCTCATACAAGTCTTCCACCTGCTCACCCTTTTTACAACTCATTGTTTGAAGTTTATCAAGACCTCACTCACCCATACATGACCGGCCTAGTTTCAGAGTTGAGACAATATTGTTCTGAGTTCTCTTCCATTTGATCATCCCTTAAAAAAAATCGTGACATTAAACTGATGGGTGTCAGGCTCAGCTCCTGCAAGCAATCCAGGAGCAATTTTTGACGCCAACATTTCTGGCACCGTTGCCAGGTTCGAAGTTGAAGATTTTCCCTAGGCAGAATGGCATTGAGCCTCTGATTCTGAAGGTGCATCAGACATCAGAGCCCTTAAAAGATTTCTACTGTGCACCTGGCGACTCCACTGTGGCGACTCCATTGTTTCCACATCACTGTTTCAGCTGTGACTAATGTTAGCACACCTGAAAGCTGACCCTAAGGAGCTTTCTCGAGAAGGTTTCAGCAGCTTCTTTCTCAGCCTGAGAAGCATCCTAGGGTAACATCAACGTTAGGATCTGGCCTTAGGTGGTGAACAAGGACCAGACACATTCGAAGCTGCGCATCTTTTACCTGGCGACTCCATGATTTAAGGATCGATTGGCGACTCCACTAGTTCGATATCGAGAAAATCCTTGCTCGCAGGTTTGCTCCTTTTAATTTTTCTGCTATTCGTGGTTTTCCTAATGTTTCCCCCTCTCTGAATGAATGGGGTGATTATTTGCCCATATTTGGAAAATGTGAAGAGGACAACCCTGCTCAGCACCTCATTGAATTTCATGAACTCATGCGTCAGTGGGAGATACATCATGAGGATGTATTACTTAAGATGTGTGTGTTCTCGTTAGCCGAGGATGCATGTAAATGGTGTGATTCTTTACCCCCTGCTAGCATTTCTTCACTCTCAGAGTTTCATGAAACTTTCATCGCCTATTGTCAGGAGTTTTATCCCTCCAAGTTAATTTTTCATAACTGTGGTGAGGGATACCACAACTCTGTACAAAATAAAGCTATTTTTGACATAGGCTGTGAGGATAATCCTGACGACCTAGATCAGAAATCATTCCTTTCTCCTCCCCATTCGTCTGCATCGGAGGAGTGTTATGGAAGTGATGAAGATCCCAGGGAGGAACAATACACCCTGAGTGAGCTGAGGGAACAGGCGAAGTATCTCTCTGTTCAATTAGAAAGGTTGAAATCTGAAGACTGTGCAGAGGATTTTCCAGTCTGGGAGGAAGAAGATGACCTGAGTGAACTAGTGGAGCAGGCAATATTCCCCACTCCCCAATGTGCAAAATTGGAATCTGAAGATAGCGAAGAAGATTTTCCAGTCTTCGAGGCAGATGATCTAGGTAGCTCTTTTGAAGAGATTATTGAATATTTCTTGGATGCGTTAGCATCTGCTCCCGATGAGCCTGTTGTCTCAGATTTAAACGAAGAATCCATTGTGGAAGAGGATTTCTCGTTCTTCCTTCATGAGATTTCCCATGATGTATTTACATTTGGGATTGAAGAGAAGAATCGGGAGACCGTTCCCATTTCAAAAGATGGGGGAGTGCATGGAAAAGAGGAGGAGGAACCAGAGGAACGACTGAGTGAGCATTTCTTTTTCTATCCAGAGCCAGTCAGCGAGGAGCCACCACCCGAGATCAGTGAGCCTACGACAGTTGTCCACTCACCTGCGCTTGTCAGAGATATTCAGCCACATGAGAACAATTGTGTAGCAGAGGAGGCTGCCTGTCGCCAATTTTCCGAAATCTTCCACTCATTCTATGATCCTGTCAGTAAGTACATGGAGTGGCATTTCCCATATGCCTTGGATCCGCTCTATTTCATCTCGAATCCATCCTGTAAGGAGGAGTTGAAGAATGTAATCGTTCTTCTGTCGCGGTTACACCATCTGATGACGATCATTGACAGAAGGAAGGAGCTTCTATCCAAGAAGCTACTTGAATGGCTATGGTGGAAATCTGCTTTCACCTAGCCCCATGTAAAGTGTTTTATTAGTTTAGGATTGTATATAAATAAGCTCCTTTGAGAATGTATATTTATTTTGTTGCTTTTATTTTTTGTCTTGTATTTTCAGCAGCGGGATGTTTTGAGCATGAGTCCATAGCCCAACAGCAAGGCACTGAATATGCAAAAGTGTTCTTAGAGCATCACAGGGACGACTCTATCCCCCATGGAGCCAAATGTTAGCGATATTTCTTGTAAGGGGGTTATAATGCAAAGAATGGGTTAAAAACCCACTTGTCCTAAGTTTGGGATGCAAATGCGCTCGTGTTTAATTGGAAATCAGTTCTGGACGACAGGATTTCGTGTGCCCAGATCAACGGCGCACATTGGATTCCGGAAACCCCCCGCCTTTCTACCTTTAAGCGGAGGGGGGGGTCCAGAATCGGGGGTGCACCTCTTCAACGATCGATATGAAAGCGCCCGGATCAATGGAATGTGAGGCAATTCCGGACCCTCCCCGCCTTTCTATCTTTAAGCGGAAGGGGGGGGTCTGGAATCCGAGGTGCATATTTCCGACGACTGTGATTGGAAATACCAGATCAACAGCGCACAAGTGATCCAGACTCCCACTTCTTTTCTTCGTTTAACCCTATGGGCCCATTCCCCATTGTGTCTCCTTTTACGCCATTTCCCTCCTTGCCACCTATTCCCCACCTAGCCATGTGGCAGGGTCCACTCCCTTTAGCCTCTCCTCTTTCCGTCCATATGGTCCATCCCGCGACTTGACGCCCACTCATTATCCACCGCGTGTCCCGTCCCCCTCCCGTCATGCGCCTCATCCTTCTCATTGTCTTCCTCGCCCATTTATCAAGCCGTTCAGCTAATCCAGGTGGTAGCGCGGAGGGTCTTTCACGTCCCAAAGGTGTTGAGTTGGCCTGGCCATCCTCAATCCCAATGAAGCAGTTATTGAGGCAGTTGGTGGTGGTTAGACATCGCCTCCTCCTTAATGGGAAAGTCCGGCGATGAATTAAAGGCACGTCGATTCACCCACAGAGTTGTCAGAAAGTTCGATCGTGTCCGCCGTAGGTGCACGATCATTCAAAGATTGCAGGCGCAGATTGTCAGAAACCATGCAGACGCAAAGCTTTTAATGCGATGTCTCGATTTTGTTGTAGTTATTGTTTTGAGTATATGAAGGCGTTTTCGCCATTTTTGTATCTATCGATGGTAGAGCAAAGCTCCCGACTATAAAGTTTTAACAACCATTCTGGTTTCTTGGTTATGGATCTGTGTTTGAGATTTCTTGTTTTATGACAAACAGTTTTCCTTTTCCATTCTTGTTTCGTCTCATGCCAGAGAGTTCATGATAGAATGCTTCATATGAATTAGCACAGTTATGTTATGATAAATGATTTGTTGTTGCATGACCGTTTTCTCTAGTTTTCTGCATTTGGGTATAAGATGATCTTTCCTTCAGGTGCCTTCTATCACAGGCTGTTAGAAACCTATTGTTTACAGTAGTCCCCCTACGCTCTTCTCATACAAGTCTTCCACCTGCTCACCCTTTTTACAACTCACTGTTTGAAGTTTATCAAGACCTCACTCGCCCATACATGACTGGCCTAGTTTCAGAGTTGAGACGATATTGTTCTGAGTTCTCTTCCATTTGATCATCCCTTAAAACAAATTGTGACATTAAACTAATGGGTGTCAGGCTCAGCTCCTGCAAGCAATCCAGGAGTGATTTCTAACGCCAACATTTCTGGCGTCGTTGCTAGGGATGAAGTTGAAGATTTTCCCTGGGAAGAACGACATTGAGCCTCTGATTCTGAAGGTGCATCAGACATCAGAGCCCTTAAAATATTCCTATTTTGCACCTGGCGACTCCACTGTGGTGACTCCATTGTTTCCACATCACTGTTTCAGCTGTGACTATTGTTAGCACACCTGAAAGCTGACCCTAAGGAGCTTTCTCGAGAAGGTTTCAGGAGCTGTTTTCTCAGCCTGAGAAGCATCCTAGGGTAACATCAACGTTAGGATCTGGCCTTAGAGGGTGAACAAGGACCAGACACATTCGAATTTGCGCATCTTTCATCTAGTGACTCCATGATTCAAGGATCGATTGGCGACTCCACTGGTTCGATATGGAGAAAATCCTTGCTCGCAGGTTTGCTCCTTTTAATTTTTCTGCTATTCCTGGTTTTCCTAAT